>JAOUZG010011545.1:25599-36386 GCA_026289955.1 Argiope argentata | reverse complement strand
TAATACTTCATCAAATGAGTATGAATGTAAGAAAGAAAGGAAAAAAAGAAAGAAAAAAGGAATAAATATATATATAACGATTTGGATTATTAAATCTAAGCTGTCAACATTGTAAGATGCAATTACTATTACTTGTTTTTTAAATATTAAATGATAATTTCAGTATTAAAAGAATAAGCTTTTAACCTAGTTAAAAAAAATCAATATCCATATTAATTTAAACTATCCATAAATTGCAAATAAAATTTAAATTTTAATTAAAAAGATTTTTGGATAAATTTTTTAAAAAATATCAATTAGAATATTTATAAATTTGTCATCAAATGAGAGTTATTTTTAAAAAAAGAGAGAAAATATCTCGATTATGTTCAAACCCTGACTTTTTACATTATAGATTGTTACCTAGACAATCATGACATTTGATCATCGGAATGGGAAACAAGTTATCAGGACATAAGCTTTACCAAAAGTTTGATTTTCAATTGAATAAGAAATATTTAAAAAGGAAAAAAAAAAATACCCAGCTAGATTTGAACCCCGACCTTTTGTATACGTAACAATTATCCGTGTTTATCCAAATGGGAGTCAAGTTATTAGTGTATAAGCTTCACCAAAAGTTTGAGGACCATTTTCTCGAAATGGATTGCCCATTGTGTTTTAATATTTTCATGAATAAATATTCTAAATGTATGCTTTCATTATACTAAATCTCATCCTGAAACCTGTGACCTTCCCTAACGAGACAGTAGAAGAAATACTTTCATTCTGTGTTTTTCAGCTTATTATTTTTAAAACAAGAATCAACCATACAATAAAGTATTGAAGTGCATTTGCCAGTAGTCATTCTATCTTGAATACACTTATACAATTCAAATATCTCTTACAGACATATCATTGTAACTTTTTGTGTTTTCTTGAATAGAGATTATAAATTTTAATCTCCCTAACGTATACTTTTATTGCTTATTTTTTCACATCATGGTTTTAAACAATCCAGGCTTTAGCACAAATTCTTCTAAAAGTTCTTGAGCTTTGGATTCACTTACAATTGCTATAACAAGGTAATAACAATTTATTAAGTCCAATGTCTCTATTACCACAACAAGTATTGATTCCAAAACGGTGACTAACCCTTGATACTACTATTAAAATATCTAAAATCTAGTTTTGGTAAATTTAATCTTTTTTTATGTCAGAACATAAAGCTGTTTTTGGGATGAGGTTTTTGGCATCAACAAAAATCAGCAGGCAAAAAATAAAAATTTTATTATCTGTACTTGAATCTTAAAAATTCAGCTTTTAATAACGTCCAGCCATTGCATTTACAAAAGCTCTGATTAACAAAATAAGTTGATTATTACAGAAAATAAAAACTAGAAAAATGTAATTTTGAGAATATGATTATATGAAATGAAATAAATAAGAAATACGATATTTTTATAAACAATAAATGCAAGGCAATTTTTTTTTGATCGTTAGCAATACTAAAATTACTATTTCAATGAAACAATTAAAATGAACAAAAATATAATTTAACTTGCATGAGCATGTGGTGTTTGGTGGTTCAAGAAATTATGTTCTGACATGATACATTGAAATATGCATAGCAGATTTCATTTTAATCTTTTTTTTTCTCTTTTTTTTTTCAAAATAAAAAAGAATTTCTGATTCAGAGAAATCACAGAATCTTGAGACTTTCTGGCTATTGCTAATGAATCCAAGAATGTGTTATTACAGTCCCTATTCATTGTATTTTACTTGCCTTAGCCTTTCTTCTTTTTTATGTTTTATTGGTAGCTTTTAACAAAATATTTGTCACAAACAACAATATTTTGTTCAAGAATATTATTTTTAATAGGATATTCTAAACATGTTTCATTTTTACAGCAATTTTCTTCATTTCTAAAAGAATGTTTTTTATCTAAACTATTATTTTTTATAGGATACTTTAAATAAGTCATTTTTCAATGTAATTTCCTTTATTTTTAAGAGCATGTTTTTTTAATTGAATGCTTTTTTTGAAAGAATCTTGAAATATTCATCTAAATGAAATTAGAAAAATTAATTATTTGATGAAAAATTTCACTCGTTTTTCTTCTTTTCTTTTGAAACAAAATAAGATAGTCTTTTTTCTTAAATATTGCTTTCAGTGATAATATTTGAGAAATAATATTTCATTTGCAGGATATGTTTGTCAAATTCATATGATTAATACATTAAAAAAAGCCCATTAAATGCTTGCAAAAAAAATAGGAAAACTTTACATCATAACAATAAAGAATACTACAGAAGTCTATTTAAAAAATAGTAAAATTAACAAAAAGAAACCATGGAAACTTTATTATTATTCTTTAACAAAAATAAAGTTTCATTTGCCAGCACAATAACTGTTTTTATAAATTTCTCAGATCTAGTATAACCAATCTAACTATAAAAATGACATATCTCAATATGTTTCCAGATGGTTACTCTCCCAAAAACTATTTGTAGCTATAGTTAATTGTGGTTATGAAACATGAACTGATCATTCCTGTGATCTACTAATAAATAATATAAAAATAATCTTATTTTTTTAAAAGAAAATTAATAATTGTCCACTGCCATAAAGAACTTGTATTCATCAATTTCAGGTCAAGCAATCACACCTTAATCTAAATAAACAATACAAAACTTGTGTTCCTCTTCAATCACCAGAAAGTCTGAGTAGCTGTTATAAGCTATGGAAGAGAATTAAGGAAGGTTCTCTGGTAGCATTCAATTTATAAGCAAATGTTAATGAAGAGCTTCCAATATCAAGTCATAAGTGATTCCAACTTTCAAATTCATAGCACAGAATTAAAAGTTGTGCATTAAACAGAACTCAAAAGATGTTTATATAAAATAAAAAATGTCAAAATTGAAGTTATTCTGCAACAATTGAGATTTCCCTTTTTTAGTTCTCCGAAGACAAAGGTCCTTCCACTTAGTTAAATAAGTGTGCAGTAAACAAAATATGTGATTTTTGAAAATAATAGACCTAGGACAGCATGAAAAAAAATTATTGGTGTAAATAAGCTGAAAGAAAAGAACAATTTTTGCAGAATTAAGTTCTGTCACTGATAACTACATATCAGTGAAAACATTAATTGCTAAAACACTAATTACTGCTTATATACTGGTGAAATGTGGGAGGTAATTCAAAACTAACTTGCCATTGATTTTCTGAGATAAAAACATAAAAATTTTCAATTAAATATTTCATATAGTTTTCCCTTAACAGCTATGTCAACAAAATATTTTCAAACTTCAAATCTTGAGAGACAGGTTGCCAGAATTATTTTGAAAGCTTTGCACTGTTCTGTTCATAATGTAATGCACTTCCAGAGCCTGACAATAGCAGGGGTGTACAGGGCAGTAACCCCGGGCCCCTACATCAGAGGGGCCTCCAAATCAAATAAAAAAAATTATTTTATCTTTCCTTCTTTAATGAACTTTTTTTCAGTTCTTCATTACTAAAGTAGTGAAACAGAACGGTGTCTCCAAAGAAATGCTTACCTCGGCCCCGATTAGGCTAAGTTGGACCCTGTGAACTTCCCTAAGTTTGTGTCATGACAAATAAAATGTAAATTTTAATAGAAATGAGAGTAGTTAAACATCTACTAATAGAAAAAGCTTTTGCTGAAATTAAAATTTTATATACAAAACAAAAAAAAAATCATTCAGCTGATGATTGCTACAGAATATTTTTTTTAATTTATGAAATAATTCAGCATACTGCACACTAATTTTTTTTTGTATCAAAATAAAATTAAGAGTACTTCAATAAGGAAGAAATTTTCAAGCTATAATAACAATGATATATTTCTAAACACCCAAATCAATGCTGTATTAGAGATGAAATGTTTTAAAATACACACAGTAAAATAAATTTCCCACAACACTTAATTCTGAAATTAAATCTATGAGATGAATATTCCCATCTTAGAAATTTGTTTGCAGGATACAAGACACACATTTTATTAGAAGAGATGTGGCTGAGTGAGAATGTTTGATTTAAATATTTATACATAAGAAACAAAAGTGTCAATCAAAGTGTCTATTCAGCAGGGAGTAAATTTTAAAGAAACTTTTATTTAAAATTAATTATTTGCAAAGCAAGAAGTCATATGGTAATAATAAACATGGAAATGGGAAAAATAAATGTTTTAAATAAAATATAATACCTAGTCACACTGCATATTGTATACATGAAATATTTATTGCACACATCACATCAATAGCAAAAAGTCTATTACAAACATATATCAAATGGTTGAAATGATTTCAATATTACTTTAATAATTTTGTTTACAATTATTCATATAAAGGTTATAATCTGTTAGATATATTTAGATATCATTACTTTGAAGGTTTTACAGTAGAAATGATTCAATTTCTAATTATATTGTGAATAATTCCCCTTATCAGATAATTTATGCTCTTTTCATTTAGTAATAGATGGAAAATTTAAATACGCAAATTGTTAAATGAAACAAATTTATTGTAAAATCCTGTCTATCAATTATTTCATAAAATTGGCTGAAAATGTTAGCTATTAAATCAAAACATTTATATAGCTTACAGAACAACCATTTAATATTTTTAAAAAACGAAGTTTAGTTATATTTAAGCATTATTATTCATAAGAATTAAAGTTTCTGAAAAAATAGTATATGGAATTTGATGATGAATATACATTCCCAGAGCACTTTTTTACTGAAAATGATAATTCTATTTTGAATTAAATGATCGAACAAAGAATGTAGACGATTATTCCCTAAATTAATAACATACCATTAATGCATCACAAATGATTCATGGTTTTTCGGACTTATGGTTGCGAAGGTTTCTTATATTGGAAGGAATGAAGGTGTGTTCTCTGACATGCACTACAGAAACGCGGTTCTTTGCTTTTATATAATATATATTCATAATTAACAAACATTAACAACATGGTGACTAGTATTATTATCGCAACTCGGGTAGACTTTCTCATTGTTGCCATCTCTTTCCCAGGCGTCATCGTTGATGAAAGTACAATGCTCGGAAGAAGCATTTTGCTCAAAGAAAATATATTGTATATCATGTAAAATAATCATTAGAATTATAAAGAGAAATTTCGAAATGTGAGCTTATTAAGGATATAGCCGTCTAGTTTTCACATGAAAGCATCTTCTGATTGACCATTCCCAGTTAGCGGAAGCTCCCGCTACGTAATTTGATTGTATATATGTGATTGCTAGATAACGTTAATCGGAATACGCAATGGAGGATCAAGCCAGGTTACCATTAGAGTCTGTACAGGATGCTAGCAGTCTGCAGCTGTCTATAGGAGCTAATAAGAACTCCCCCACCTCCCGGACTATCTATAATAGGGGGTTACAAGATTTTGGCAAATAAGCATATTTGTGGCGAATTATTCCAATCTTTTAAATTTCCTATTACGATTCTGTTTTTCATTTCATTTTGCTAAAAATTAGAATCATCAAACTATTTTATTTCTTTTACTCTTTTTGAAACTTTACTCGTTTCTTTTTATCATGTCAGAACATGTTTTTGAGATAAGGTTTTTGGCGTCAGTAAAAATCCATAGGTAAAAAAAAACAATTTTATTATCTGCACGAGCAGCTTTAAAAAGAAATCAGCTTTTAATAACATGTTGCCATTGCATTTACAAAAGTTTCTGATTAACAAAAATTAAGTTAATAGTCACAGCAAATAAAACCTAGAAAAATGTCATTTTGAGCACTTGATTATGTGAAATGAAATAAATAGGAAATGTGATATTTAAAAAAAAACAATTAGTGCCAGACAAAGTCTTTAATTCAATGAAGTTACTAATTAAAGTTAAAGTTACTAATTCAATTCAATGAAACAATTGAACTAATTTAATTGAACAATTAACAATTGAACTAATTCAATTGAGCAATTAACAATTGAACTAATTCAATTCAATCAACAATAACTTGAAACGAAGTTACAAAGTTACTAATTCAATGAAACAATTAAAACGAATGAAAATATAATTTAATTTCCACGCGCACGTGGTGCTTGGCCGTTCAAGAAATTATGTTCTGACACGATACATTGAAATATGCATAGCAGATTTCATTTTATTCTTTTTTTTAACCAACTCTATTTCGTTAAAAATTAATACTTTATTCAATCTTATTTGAATTAGTTGCACCACTTATTTATTATTTTTTTATTTCTTTTATTATTGTATTATTATTTTTTATTTGAAAGAAAACGTCTCAAATCGTTGAAAATAATAAAAATATTTTGATGCAAAATTTGAAGAAATAAATATTTTTATTTTATTGCGATTCGAAATAACATTTGGCTGCAATATTTCTCCATACAATACATGTATAAATTTTTTGTTGTACACAAATTATTTTCTAACAAAAGAGAAAGAGTGTGTGATTCTGCAGTGGAGAATAAATACGCTTTGGAGAGTTGGAAAGTGTACAATTTTATGGTGAAATTTTTAAATTTTTATTACTTAAAAATTGCGAAAAAGTGCGGTAGTTTTCTGCCATAACTTACACAAAAATATTTCCCTATTAAATAACATTTTAATTTATCTTTAAAATTAAAGTATGTTTTTAAATATCTGTTTAAATATAAAACATTATTTATGATATTCATTTTTAAAAATTCAATTATTTCTTTCCGACAATATCGTAATTATGAAAGACAAATAATTTTCATTGTTCAAAAATAGCCGAATGACTTCCTTTTGTTGAACTGAGATAAAATTATTCACAGTTTTAATATAATAAAATTTATTGGCTGGCATGTTTTTAATAAATTGCGTTTTACGTCCCAGATTGTGAGAATTAGAGCTTCCAAATTTGGCAAACAGTTCGCTGTTTTTTTGCATAGCAAATTTAAGAAATTGCGCTTCAAAAATTAAATTAAAATGTTAATAATTTTTTTTAATTCCAACATTTTTCTTAATAAATTCGAATCATATCACTGATCAAAACAAGTTCAACCCATTTTAAAATTTTAAAATGAATGAGTTTTTTAGATATTTTTTTTTAAATTTCCATTCAATATTTTTTTTCTTTGATCTAAATATTTTTCAAAATACTTTGAAGAGTATTTTTCATTGGTTTGTTGAATTATACTTCTATATAAATACATTCCAGTGATATTAAATACATTTTTATGTATTTCATTTTTACATATATTTTTGTCTATTTAATAATGAACTTGCTTTTAGATATTTGATGAAAAAACGATCGAGTGTATAAATTTCTTCGAATCCAAAAATACAATAGAAGATTTTATCAAAAATTTGTAAAATCTTCATCCACATGTTTTTCACAAAATGAATTACTTCAGAATCAATGGGCAAATCGAAGCGTGATTGTAAAGGTGCTTTTGACAAATATAAGGAAATACGCGAGAAATTTGAATCCGCAAATACAGAAACCGTAAAGTCAACAGAACAGAGATTATTTCAGTAATTCTAATGAAAGGAGAGAAAAAGACAGAAATTAATAAGCACGCTAAGGTGGCAATGAGCTCTCAAGGTTTTTTTTTTTTTTTTTTTTTTTTGTATTTTGAAAGATATTGAACCCTCTGGTCGTTTTCATTCTACGTGTGAAACTTTTATAAAGCGAGGGAAGCGGGACAAGATTTCTGTCGTAAAAGAGCATCGGTTTTCAAGAAGGGATGTACGGGAAGCGATCAAGATTTTTCTTCCTTCCCCTCCTGCTCTTCATGGGAGGTCAACAAGCCTAGGGTCTCAGCAAATTACCGCCCATTCATGCCAAATTTTAATGCTGTCGTTTATTTCCTACGGCTACAAAAGTCAGATGGTTTCTAGGAATAGTGTGGTGTTGCTTTTTAACGCCGTTTGCTGATAGCACTTTCTAAACTGTTACACAGTGTGAATATAAACAGATAGGTTTTCGCTTAATTTTTTACTAGATGTATTAAGTACAGAAACTTTCATCATACATTCGATCTTAATATATATATATATATATATATTCAAAATAAGCAATTAATGAGGGATTAAAATTGCACTCATATTCCTTTATTATATTTTCAAATAAATCATTGTAACATTTTTTTACCGAGCAATCAACAGTTGCAATATAGTAGCATTTGTCTAGAATTAGAACTAATTACGGATAGTTCTGTTAATCAGATACATACAAATAACAATATATAAAGGATACATTATTTTTTAGAAGAAAAGGAAAAACTATTATAATAAGAGATACAAATCAACAAATTGATTGGATATCTGAAATATATATAATTCTAGAAACATAATTGGCTACTTATGTATTAATGATCCGGGTTCTAAAATATCTCGTAGCAATTTTATCAAAACTCATTATTGTTTTTAATCATGGTTTTTTATCGAAAAATTATGGCATATTTACTCTTAAAAGTTTAAAAATAATGAAATTTTAAACATCGTAAAATATACCATGGTAAATGCAGATTAAATGGCCTTATTAAATATTTTTTTTTGAAATTATAGAATATTTGAATGATTTTAAAATGTTTGTGAAATTTATTAAAATTATCAATATTTTTTTGCGATTTTTCCCTCATTTTTTCCTATTATTTTGTGAACACGCTCAATGATATTGCTCCCTTCAAAAATATTAAAAGGCAGCTTGAACAAACAAACGATTCTTTTAAAATATTAACCTGGAATATATTTTATTCCACATAAATTTCGGTACGCTTATAATGTTTAGTATTCTTAAAAAAATACAATGGACATAAATTAATTCTCTAATTTTCGTCCATTCTGTAAAGTAAAACACTAATTATTTATTGCTGTATTTGCTAGTTTTATCAAGCAAGTTAATTTACAAAAGTTTCAGTTATACTTAAATCTTTTTATAAAATTTACATTGGAACAGTAATTGATGTCTTAAATATGTGAAATTAAACTTGCAAAACATATTTTCACTTTGCAACATTCCCTTTTCTTTCTCCTGTTAATGATCGCTAGTAGTGGAGATAACAATCATTGAAAACTTTTTTTTATAATTTTTCATGTCAATGGATTCAATAAAGCATTAAGCATCATGTTTTGGTAGGAATCCCCAACGGTTCCACAAATTAATTGGGAAAATTTAATGTTTTTGAACTGTATTTGAAATTTTAATTGCTTACAAGAAAATATTACTTTTGTCGATATTCTCCATAGACATGGTAAAAGTATCAATCTATATAAGTAAATGAATTTAATGAAGAGACAGTGATAATGGAATTTCAGTGAAGTTGTGATGTATGAATTTTACAAATATTTGCCAGCATAATTGGAAAACTCTCGAAAACTGGCATAAGGGGTAACCGATTCCTTATTTAGAACCAATAACCGGCTTCAGCAATTACTTTCAATTATGTAAGAAACATGCCCTGTTGTAACAATGAGTTGAAATCTTTTGCACGGTTGTGTAGGATGTCGGATTTAATATAGGAAAACGCATAAAATTTATGTAATTAGATAACGAGCGTATTTATAAAAGAAGTAGTAATATTTTTTAAATATTGTCGCTGTGGTTGCCTATTGTTGCCTTATTTCTATCTCTTCAAAATAAGGATAAATATTGGTAAAATTCAACAGCAAAATCCAAAATAAGTAATAGAACGAAAATATTTAAAGTACATATATAGAAACCAATTGTAAATAAAAGGCCGAACAAAAGAATTAAAGGTATAACCTTGTGACCGCAGTACAGGCTCATGGAGAAATCATTAAATTAAATCCACCTCAAATATAAATTACCGACGCCTTTTATTGTCAGTTTATTATATACATAACAGAAAAAACTGGATTTTTTTTGCGTATGATTTATAAGAATAATTTAAATGCCTAAATCAGAATAATTAAAATTTTATGTATTATAGATATGCCTTATTATAATATTCATCTATCTATTTTATGCATCATAATTCATGATATCCCTTTCATTAAATTATTAACTTCATGTACTACAGAACTGGTTTTCGTAAAGTTTTGTCTCCAAAATTGTTTATGCAAATTCATTCGCATGTTGCAGATGTTCAGTATTCATGTTTCTCAGCACTCAGAGAAAGAAGGTTATAAAGAAGTAATATTAAAAGAACAATTTTTTAAAATCTATTCCTACTTATTTCAACAAAGAAATTTTTTTATTTTAGTTACTTTTTATTAAATAATTGAAATAATGGCAATTTTCCATTTTCCTGTCTACATATGGGGCGGGGTTTTTTTTTTTTTTTTTTTTTTTTTTTGCTATTTATTCGATTTCCTTCCCCTTCTAATTTATGAAGTTGATGGTGGTTTCACACCCACATGGACTTTCTTCAACTGGTAGGTTCAAACTTGCAGCCCAAAAGATACAAATCCAGCTCCCAACCAACCAGGCTATCCGGTCCTGGTGTCTCCTTGAGAATAAAATACTATTTTAGTTACTTTTTATTAAATAATTACAATAGTTATTGTTATTCTCGTGTTCCGCTTTACAACGGAAGAAGAGGTGCTATAGCTTTTGAGGGTATGGACCATTGAGCACCTCAATCCAGAAGTCTGACTTTTAGCTCACACACGTCAAAAACCCTTTTTATCTGACGGGCTGCATTCATTCATCCATAGATGGAAATTTTGATCTAGAACAAAGAACGATCACCTCTGCTCCACTACGCACAGTAGTATCACTCTCGACATGGAGGACTTTGTGATCATGGCAGAAGTAATATCCTCCTCACACACACACATAAGGAAATTCTTCGGTTGGCAGGTT
>JAOUZG010011545.1:0-15599 GCA_026289955.1 Argiope argentata | reverse complement strand
GCTTGAAGGGCGGGAGTCTTTTATCTATTGACAGGGACACATCTGCGTTCTTCCCTCGTTGTTTGCTCCAACACCTGTTTCGTCCAGTGAAAGCCTCCCAGGTCGTTCCGACGCACCAGTTTGGCGGCGGTACTTAGACTTGAATACTAGTTGTCTGCATTCTTCTCATTTCTCAAATTCCTCCGTTAACTGTGCTTGCTTTCCCGTGGGGACGCAGTTCGCCATATTTCTATTTGTCCCTTATCTGAAGGTGTCACAGCATGCTTTCTTTCTCCTTCTTCCAGCTTTTCTTGTCTCTCGGCTTCTTTTCGTTTGGCTTGCTTCTCATTTTCTCGCTTGGCTTGTCTCTCTGCTTCTTCTAGCTTATCGTGCTAATCCTGTTCAGCTTCTTCAAATAAAATATAAACCATTCTTCTTGCCATTTCTTCATCATAGTTTTTACTATTTAATATTAAGTTTCTCTAATCTGGAATTTTCAAGTGACTAGATGTAACATTTTCGGATAATTCTTTAGCTAAGAAACGTAACTGTTAAAAAAGACATTTTGTTCTTTAAAACGAGTTGAAAATTAAAATGGCCTGTTATCCCACTTCTGAATTGTAATAAATGACTTCTAATCGCAAACACTAAGGCAATTCGAATTCTTGTTTTACACAAACTTAGAATCAAAATCGAAACAATAAATTAAAAATCAAGAATTGAGGGGTTCCAGCTATTCACAAAGAGTTGAGTTGTTACAAAGTTTAATGTGAGTACTTAGTATATAATCAATAATTGTTTAATATCACAACTGAAATATCTTTTACAGAATGGCTAATCATGTAATCACAAACTTGTTTAAAATTACACATATCCCACTCATACTTTCGATTTAGAATGAATAAAATTTGATAAATTTTCAAAAGGCATAATTTTATAATTCATCTAAAAAAATTATTTACTTCTCAAAAATTGTGCAATAGTCACTAAATAAATATTATTTTAGAATTTAAAAAATAACATGCAAGAAATAAAAAGCAGAAACTCCCTTTGCGAAAAAAAAATGCTTATTTGAAATGTATAAAATAATCAAGACTAACATTAGGGTACTAAAAAAACATTATTATTTTTGAAAATATCATAGAAAAAGTAGTTTAATGGACAAATATACAAATAACGTCAGAGAAGTTGCATAGCTGAAATTTATCTTTAAGTACAAGTGCAGATTTTTTAAAAATTTTTCATCAAGGCTAATATTTCGTACACGGTACAATAATTTAACTTTGAAATATGTTTCTAGGAGGATTCCTTGGTTCGTTGTTGTGCTTCATAAATCCGATATCTCAGAAGTAATTTTACTGAGTAAACATTGAGGACAAATTAACAGATGACCTTTTAATGTGTTCTTGAGATTCACTTAGAGATGCTCTCAAACATTTGACAATAAAAGTGAGAATATTCCGTCATTTCACAAAAACCTTTGCTCTCTAATTGTATGTTCATCGATAAATCAGAGCAAAAGAGGAGTTACTTCCCTTTCTACCTCCAATTTTTAACACTTTTTTTTTGTAATAATAATAAAAACGAAAGTCAACTCTTTTTAAAAAAACTCTATTACAAGGGAAATGAAACATAGACGAAATGATAGCAAAAAGGTTGATGATCACGAAAGCCTTAATTTAAAAGTAAGTGGTATCTGAAATAAAGAATGCATTGAACTCTGTCAGATGCAGTTTGCTTCTTATGATAGTGACTTCGTACTGTCTTCTTTTTTCTCATCAGAAAAAGAATGACCAAATGTGCCTGGTCCATACTTGAACTTCCTTTAAGTGTTGAAAAATGTCTCCATTAAACATTTCAATTTTTAAAAAAAATTTTGGACTCAAGAATTTTGAAAATTAGAACTCTTCAATAAGTAACAGAAATTTTAACTTCATATATATATACGAGGGCTATCCAGAAAGTAGATTACGTTTTGGAATAAAAAAATAAACAAAGTATAGGAAACAAATTTTATTATATACAGATGAAAGCCACACTCCAATACTACTTTTCTACATAGTCATCCTTCAAATTAAGGCATTTATCGTAGCAATGTACGAGCTTGGAAATTCCTTCGTCGAAAAATTCGGCCGCCTGCGCCTTCAACCACTTCGTTACCTCTTCTTGCAGCTGTGCGTCACCGGTAACGATGCGATCGAGTAAAGAGTCACCATCCTTATGGTAAGCGTCCAAAAAGTTCAACGCAGCAGCCATTCGCTGATTTTTGTGGTCCTCTGTCAAGATTTTTGGAATCCATCTTGCACAAAACTTGTGGTAACCAAGCTTTTCGCTGATGATTTCGTGCAACAAACTTCGCGAAATTTGTGGAAAACTCAAAGAAAGTTCCGTTATTGTGAACTTTCGATTTTCACGGACTTTAGCATCGACTTTTTCGACAAGTTCGGCAGTCACTATGCTGGGTCTCCCTCCTCGATCTTCGTCGTGAACATTGGTTCGGCCATTTTTAAATCTTATGACCCACTCCATCTTCAGTGATAATGTTGTCCCCATTCACTTCACAAAGCTGCCGATAGATTTCTATCGTTTTACAGTTTTTTGCAGTCAGAAACCTTATTACTGCACGCACCTCGCGGGATTTTCAATTAACGCAGACATTTCAAACCGTCACAGTATTTGAACGGAGCACAGCACGAACCTCTTACTAGCACGGCTAGATGCCGACTGAGCTGCGCAACGCTCTGACTCATAGATGGCCGCGCTAGCCCCGCCCCTAGCGGACACAGACGAAAACGTAATCTACTTTCTGGATGGCCCTCGTATATTCCAATTTTAAAAACTTTTTCTTCATTATGGTAGATATGGATATTTTATCAACATTTTTCTTAATTAACCATTACTTTATTAAGATGCATTCGTCTATATATCAGTAAAGGGGACATTTGGAATTGGAAGGGAGCTTTTAGAATTTTTGTACTTAAATAATTTGCGGAAGGGAAAAAAAATCTCACCCCGATTTCTTTTTTACTGTATTAAATATGATGGTTCTGCGCTTTGTGAGGAAACTGAAAAATTTCTTTGGGGATGAAAAAAATGATTTGAAAATTCTTGAATTTTCTGCTTGTAATAATAGATATGACGCATTTCAGTTTTATATAGTCATGTACGGATTCTCTTGACAATTCATGTTTCTGTAGCATTTAGAGAAAGACAGTATTCCATCTTGAAATAAAATCATTAAATCATTAATTATGAAACATAGATAATTAATTAAGCAAGAATGCTTAAATAATTCGTCAATTATGTCAGTTGAATCTAAAATTAATTAGATCTCTGATTTATATAAAAAAATTCGCTAAAGGAAATAAAAACAAGAAAAATTCCCTTATTAACTACAGTAATGATTTTTGGATTTTCAATTATTTTTGTATAAAAGCCTAAAAATAGGATTCCTGATAACTTTCTTTTTGTACCAAATAAAGAACTTAATTAAGCCAAAATAAAGAATTTTCAAAAATCTTTGTTAAGTCATTGAAATAAATTGTATAGTGATTATTTACTTATGAAAGATAGTATACCAATTTTCTGTTCATCTGTTGTCTAATGTGCGAGCATTCCTGTATTAAAAATTAACGCATATGTTTTAAGTATATATGCATTTACGAGTATGTTCGGTTTATTAAACAGCGTGAAAAACACGTTTTAATCATTTTCCATGTACTGTTGCTATCTATTTTTATTCTAGTGCTGAGTTATATCAATAACAATCTTTTTCTTTAATACCTCTCTCAGACTAACTGTCTCTCCAGAATGAATGGTCACTAAAGTTTTTAGTTAAATATTTTACAAAACTGGGTCTTTATAGCTTCTTCAACGCGTTATTAATAGGTTTCAAATTTTGATTGGTAGTCTGTAATTAATAATACTGTTACAAGCGGGTGAACGCCGCGGAAATCCGCCAAAGGAGAAGGCATTGGCGACGGCTGTGAAAAAGCTTGGCTCCAGCCGAGTTGATTTGGCTAAAAGAATAGTCTGGTCGCCGCCGGATCGCTCGTGGTGTTTCGCATGCTTTGGGGCGCTCGCTCGCTCGGCTATATAAGGGATGGATTGCCGTAACTTGGAGTTTTCTGGGTACTCTATGCAGTCTAACTGTCTATGACAGTTCATCTCTCGCAGCGCTCTCATCAACATCTTCTAAGCTCGAGGATAAGCCCCTGCCGGGGCTAGGCGCCTCGTTAACGGACTCTTAAAACTTGGAGTTTCCTCTCGGAAGAGAAGCGTCTCGCTGGACTAGCCGATTACTTTTATCGCTGTTATTAGTGAGCTGTGTTTACGTTGGCTGTTAACGTTATATTATTGAGCTCGCTGTGATTTACTGTTTACTGCGCTACACGATGTCTATTTTGCAGTCTGTTTTTATTGTGTGTAAGGCTTGCATTTACGCTGTAAGTGACTGTTGACTGCTGGATTGTTTTTTTTATCAGAAGTTTTCCTATCTCAAGTCATCCTGTTAATAGCTGTAAATAAATTTGTTTGTGCTGTTCTCAAGTAAAGTCCACTCAATCCGAACCCGTTACTCTAAAAACGTAACAATACATTAGAAGGCTTATGCCATTCTGTTCATTTTACAATGCATTTATCTTGCAGCACCCCTAATCATTATGGATGCTTTGATATTTTTAGCTTTTTTGATAATATAAATGTATTTGATAATCAAATTTCTAACGTAAAGCAATAAAAAAATTGGCATTTTTCTTCATATCAAAAGTATTTCATTCGTACATTTTTGCAGTTTTTTTTAAATAATTAAATAATTATGTTGTTTATTTTGCTGCATTCCATTTTTCCTATAGTAATTTTCCTAAAGGATAAGAAAATAACTCGCAATGTAAAATAGAAACGTTTTTTCTTTCACATTTAATAATAATTTCAATCAATAACTTGGGTGTTCTTCCACTGATACGTTAAATTATCGTATCGGTGGAAGATCATTTCTGATACGTTAAATATTTGCTTATTTTTAAGATTTTTGTTGGGAAATGTGCTTAAACTATTTTTTTAATTGATTAATAATGGAAAAAATATTTATTTGGCAAAATATTACAATAATTGAAAAAAATATCTGAATACTTGAAAAAAGCATTTATATTTAATATTTTTGAAATTATCAAGGGAAAAAACATCATGAATTTGCTTAATTTTAAATTAATAAAAAATTCTAAATGAATTTTTTAAAAATGCACCAAAGTGCATATTTTATCCTCCGAACGTAGTTGCGTCCTGAGTTTGGTGTCTATCGGTCTTACAGTCTAATTAATAGAGTATCAACATTCAGATATACAGACACAAATTCATCTTTATTATTAGTAGAAATAGTTAGATAAAAATATTTACATTTAGTTCCAAAATAAATTATATAGATATAACTACACATCCATGATATCACGAAATTTTAAAACACTGAAGATGCATTACTTTTATAATCTTGCGCATATTCCCCTCTCATGAAACTTTTTAATTCTCTGATCGATCTTGTAATTTCATGATGTTATCCCTCTCGTAAATGACACAGATATTGAATAAAGTCTCCCTTTTTTAGCTGTCAACAATTTAAGGGAATTAAGAGATCAATAATTTGAGAAAGGAAGAAAACGGCTTGAATTTCAGGGTAATAATGTAATTACTGTTGCCGTGGGAGGAAATATTTTTACAATAATCAGAAAGCCAATCTTTATAACGCATGAACTCCAACACATATGTTACTTAGATAATGCAATTCTGCATAAGTGTCGGTGTTTGGAACAAATTTTTAAGCCCTTTAATTAATACAATACCTAGCTATTTTTTAAAAAGAATTTATTGAAAGTTAATAAATATGTTATAGACTTTAGAGGAGCAGAAATAAAATTTAAACAGCTTGAAATTAATAATATTAAGTTATTCTTTTTGCGCTTGGGGAGGGGGATGTTCACCCAAAGGGCCTTAGATTAGAATTAAAATTATTTCCTTAATTTGATATTCAGATCATGAGGTCTATCGTTACTCTCAGAAGGCAGCTATAATCATTACCATTAATTGGAATCAGAAAAAGCTAAAGTAGAAAGATCATAATTAAAATAAAAAGACACCAACCAATATGTGTGCTTTTATATCTTGAGGAATAAATTACATTTTAATCTTTACTTATAATAAAGCACAATGTGTGTGTGTGTGTCTTTTGGCGATGTACAGGCTTGACCGTTCGACCTACAGCTACCAAATTTGGTATATATATACCTTGGGTGCTGGGAATGTGCACCTCGGAGCCCTTTTTTGAATTTTTAATCAAAATTTTAATTAATTAAAAAATAAGCCACATTTTGAAGTTTTTTTGCTATAACTTCCGAAAACATTACAGCACAAAATTGATTTTTATATCAAATTAAAGCTAAAAAAATTAACTTTTCAATGATACTAATGTTTTGACCTATAAATTAAAACTCTATTTTTAATGAATTTTTAAATATCTAATTTAATCGTATTTTTCAACAATTTATTTTGCATAAAATGAAAATAAAAGTTTACCTTCACGAAATCTTGAAATCTTGAAAAATATAAGGTATTGGGATTTATAGCTACAAAGGCTTTTATCCCCGGTTTCCAGAAGTTAATATTTAAAAAGTCTTGTCAATAAACAATAAAAAAACACGCACAAAAAAAACAAATTGGAGTTTCACTCAGTTAACAGTTAAAAGCAGTTCCACTGGTGCACTTTAGTACATATTCGGGAGTTCCAATGAAGAGCAGATGTAGAAGAAGACGGTGCATTCACGCAACACAGAGTGGTGAAAAAGGGACGAGTCACAAAGCAAGGTCACAACTGGATGAGGTCGAAAAACTTAGTAGATGTTGAAGTGCTTCATCACTTGAAGAGAAGTTTGTAGATTAGTCTTGTTAGCAGTTATTTTGCACAACACGTTTTTGAAGGAGGTATCTTGTTTATTTAACTGGGGAAAAGTCCAGAATTTGTCTCTATAGTATGCATATTTTTTGCACGAGAGAAGTATGTGTTCAATATCATTGATGCTATTACAGTCACGGCAAAGGGGATCACTATGAAGATTAAAACGGTTTAACAATCCTGGAGTTATAATAGTTTTACTCATTAGTCTGGCCAAAACAACATCTTCCCTTCGATTTTTTTGACCACGGGGATAGTGCTGCAATGCTAGGGATGTCTCCCAGCGAGAGGAAGTATTTACTATTTCTATAATTGTTGATAGTGTTTTGATGCGATGCTTTTTTCAGGTTCGAAATTATATCTTCAGGAGAAATCCATTCAATACATGGTGTATTGTCTGTAACTTCTTTGGCTAAGCGGTCTGCAAGCTCGTTCCAGATTATATTTGAATGACCAGGTACCCACAGGAAGGATATTTTTCGGTTTAGTTTGGTTAGAGTTTCAAGTTTAGACGCTATATGGTAAATAATTTTGGGCGATTGCAGAGTAATATTTTTCAATGATGTGAGCGCTGAGTAACTGTCTGTAAGAATCAAACAATCTTTTCCTGGGACTACAAGAACATCTAATGCTTCAGCAATGGCTAAACTTTCAGCAGTAAAAATGTAATTGACAGGATGGACTCGAAACATAAATTTTTGTTTGGAAGAAAAACCAGCAATTGAAGTGTGATGTAGATTTTTGGATGCATCTGTAGCAATGATAAAATGATCAGGAAAGTAATTTCGAATACATTCATTAAAAAAGTTATTAATTTCAGTCAAGAGTAGATTTTTATTTTGAAATTTAAAATCCCTAAGAAAAATTTCAAAGTGATTAGAGTTAATCGTTGGAATTTCAGGTAAGGTGATAATTTGGTTGGTAGAAGAACTTAAATTCTTGAAAATAAGCGAAATGGATTTTTTGTCTTTGGTAGTTATTTGAATTTCCTGGTTATTATGGGAGTGCTCTGTTAGAAGTGGAAAATGTAAAGCGTTTGCTATATGCTTAATAAAAAATTGGGAAGCTAGTCGCTTTATTTTTTCAGAAAGAGTTTCCTGAGATTCAATTTTTAGAAGAACAACATTCGGGGTCTATTTTGGAAGACCTAAAGCAATTCTTAGAGCTATAGTTTGAATAGAGTTGCATGCTTTAAATTGCGTATCGGAAAATCGGTTGATTACAGTGCAAGCGTAGTAAAAAATGCTGAAAATACCGTTATTTGTGATATTTATAATATCTTTAGTTCTGGGGCCATGGTGTTTTGATGCGAAAATTTTAAGTGCATTTATCTTTTTAAGAGCATGATTTCTAAGTTTTTTGAAGATTATTGAGTTTTGATTCTTTTTAGAAAAAGGAATACCAAGAAATTGAATCGTTTCATTCCATTTTAAAGGGTGTCCCGCATAAGAAATGCGTGGATAAATTTCAATTTTTTTCTTGGATAATTCAGCTATTGCACTTTTTTCTGGAGTAATTTCAAGTTTCCAATAATTGCACCATCTGTATATGTTTTCCATTGTTTTTTGAATCTTTCTGATAATGATTTCCCAGGAATGATGGCTACAAAAGACAAAGATATCATCCTCAAAAATAGTACATTCGACCCCTTCCTCCATGGTTTCATGGAAGTCGTGCATAAATATTACAAACAGAATTGGTGAAAGAACACTGCCCTGAGGTAACCCTTTGCTCAATGTTCTAGTACCAGAAAGGCATTGTCTCCAACGAATCTGGAAAGTTCTGGATTGAAGGAAGCTGTACAACCACTTTGCCACGTTGCCTGTTATACCAAGTTGTAAGCATTTAAAGATAGGGTTGTCGATATGAACAGAATCATAAGCACTTTTGATATCAAAATTTACACCAACGAAATATTTCTTCTGTTCATGAGCTTCTGTGATTTTTGCCTGAATATTGTAAATTGCAGTTTGGTTATCTCTGAAGGGTATGAAACCATGTAAACTATTGTGCAGTTTTTTGTTACAAATTAGAAAGTAAGTAATACGTTGAGTGAGGATGCGTTCAAAGACTTTGCAAAAAACTGAGGTCAAGGCAATGGGACGATAAGAAGAAACTTTGGTTTTGTCTTTGTTTGGTTTCGGAATTGGAACAATTAGAGCGTGTTTCCATTGTTTGGGGATGTCAGCTGAATCAAATTGGTGTTGATATAGTTTCAAAATAATTTGAAGTTGATCATTGTTGAGATTTTTGAACCAGATGGCTGGGATGTTGTCAGCTCCAGGAGTAGAATTTTTAGTTTTATGGATTGCTTTCGTAAGTTCCCAGATTTCAAATTTCCTGTTGAGGAAAGAATTTGTACCAGAGAGATCTAAAGGAATAGGTTCAGTATTTGTATTTTGATTAGAAAAATGCTTTGCAAATATCTCACTTTGATGTGCTGGATCGCAAATGCAATGATTATTTTGTATTATAATTTTGTTATGTTTAGTGTTCGGATTTGTGTGATTAGAAAGTTTATTTAGAATTTTAAAGAACATTTTTGGGTTACGAGATATTGTGCACATTTTTTCCCAATATTCTCTTTTTGCCTTTTTAACATGAAAATGAAGCCGACTTGCAAATTTTTTGTGTTTTATCCAATCTGTTTCCGAAATATTTCTAATTGCTTTTTTCCGAAAATATTTGTTGAGTTTTTCGTAATTATGACAAGAAATATTCCACCAAGGAGGATAAGATTTATGAGACAAAGGTTTAAATGAAGTATTTTTAGTAATTATCCTTGTTGCATTTACCGTAATTCCGTCAATCGAGCATTGCTTTACATTATTAAAAATTTCCTGTGTTTGTTGAGTTATCCTCGTCCAATTAATTGTTTTTATGTGTCTACTGATGATTTCTATTACCGACCAGGAAACAATTATTGGGTTGTGATCGCTATCGAAAGTTGAATCCATAACATAACAAGAGGTTTGATTATGAATATCAGATGAACAGAGAGTAAGATCTAAGATAGATTGAGATCTTAAGGAACTGTGTGTAGGAATAGTTGTATTGAGAATTGTGAAATGTGAATAAGTTAGCCACTCAACAAAATCGTTACTCAGGGATGAAGAACGCACTGCACCCCAAAGAGGGTGGTGCAAATTAAAATCACCTAAAATAAAAGTAGGTGAGGATAGAGAATCAAAGAAGTGTTTTGCTTGATCAACATCAAAAAATTGTGGAGCATATAAATTAACAATGTTGAATTTAGTGTTCTGGTATTGCACTTCGACTGCTAAAAGTTCCAAGTTAAAATCTTCTCTAATATTGTTGGAGATTATTCTTCCTGACATGCTATCAGGAATACCAATAAGGAGACCACCACCTGATCTATTGAGTCTGTGTGTACGGAAAAAAATTTTGTTTGGAAAGGAAAAATTATCGTTTTCTGACAGGAAAGTCTCTTGAAAAACCCAAAAAGAAGAGGTAGAAAAAGGAAGAATTGGAAGCCAGAGCTTTTTCCCTTTAATTCCCCTGCAATTCCATTGCAGAAAGGTCATAAAGAAAAGTCAGAAAAAAGTATAATTGAAAACTGAAAGGAAAGAAATGCAACAGCGATACGAAAACTTGGCTCGTAAATTCGAACCCGAATTTTAAAAATTAAATTAAAAACAATTCCATGTTTAAGGAACCTGGAAAGCAAAAACAGGAAAAAAACAACCCTTTAACTAAGCTAAACTTGAGGGACCACCTGCATCCCATTGCATCGGAATGCCCGTAGTTTGAGTTACGACTTTTGCCGCCTTTTTTTTCCTACAAGGAGACTTGCTTGATTCTCCTTGATTAAACATGCTGACAAGGTTTTGCATTAATTTTTCAACCGTTTTTTGAAAGATTTAAATGAGCATATTTGTTTGTTGCTCTAATTTCTCAGAGATATTTTTAACTATAGCTTCGATCTTTTGATTTACAGTTTCTTCGACCTCAATAACAGATATGTTTGATTTAACTACATTAGAATAACTTGATTTTAGGGACTGTTGAAACAGGCGTCTGGCTTCTCCAGTAGTTAGATGATTTCGACATTTAAATTCTAACATTTGTTGCTCCTTGATGAAATGGGAACAAGATTTCGATGTCGCTGAATGCGGACCCTGACAGTTTATGCACTTCTCCGGACTTTTACATTGGCCATCATGTGTTTCCCCACAAATATGACAGATCTGTCTGGTGCATATTCTTGTTGGATGCATGAAACTATGACATTTCAAACATTGTCGGGGTTTGTCTACAAACTTCTGGATTCTTTGATTCGTAAACCAAATTTTGATGGACTCTGGTAATGCTGTGCCGAGTATTGTGACGAGAACAGGGGAAGAATCACGGGTCGAATTAGATTTTATAAATCTTCTCATTTCAACTATTTCAACATCATTTTTTTGGGTTATTTCCTCAGCCAGTTCATCAAGTGAAGTTTGAGTGGGTATGTCAAAAATTAAAAATCTGTCGGTCACATTTTCCCAAATGACACTGGTCGAAACGGGGATGTCAAGAATTTTCTTTAAGCTTAGAATTTGGGCAGCGCACACAGGATCGGATGTTGTAAAAATAATTTTTCCTTGCCTTGTAAATTTTAAATTCGAAATATTGCTATGACGATTTATTTGCTGTTTAATGAAGGATTGAATAAGGAATGGGTTCAGTCGAGGAATTTTAGATGCAGCATCTTTGTTGGACACAATTATATTTATTGCTTCATATTGCCTTTGGCCAAGACGAATAACGAGTTCGTTAGTGGGTTTTCCACTCTTGAAGAAGTTTTCGTTAGTTGACGGATGTAACTTGCATTTTAAAGTTAGACGTAACTTGCATTATTAAAGGATCATTTTCAGCAGAAGAGTCCGAAACAATCAATGTTGAACAACTCAGTTTAGCGAAGTTCAGTCTTTGCACTTTTGAATAAATAAATATAAATACAAAGCTTACCAATAGTCCAGATGTTAAAGCAAAAAAAGAGCGAAACAAAATAAAAAAACCAAACTTTGACAGCACTTCTATGGAGCTAACCAAAATTCAAATTTCACCGTGTTCCACGAAGAACGAAATCCATTTCC
Source organism: Argiope argentata (assembly GCA_026289955.1). Lineage (NCBI taxonomy): Eukaryota > Metazoa > Arthropoda > Arachnida > Araneae > Araneidae > Argiope > Argiope argentata. Next base: position 3,581 of record JAOUZG010011545.1, on the reverse strand, counting down.
TACCTTCACGAGGATCTGAAAAAGAAATCAGCTTTTAATAAAATGTTGCCATCACATTTTCAGAAGTTCTGATTGAAAAAAAAAGTTAATTACTACGAAAAATAAAACAGAAGAATATAATTTTCATCACGTGATTATATGAAAGGAAATAAATAGGAAATGTGATATTTTTAAAACAATGAATGCAAGAGAAAATTTTTCTAGATCGTTTGCAATATCAAAATTATTAATTCCATTCCAAAAGTGCGACAGCTAAAACTGAAAAAGAATTTTTGGAAAAGCACCAAACGATAACCTTCTGAGAGCGAGATTAATTATTTAAAAACAAGAAATCTTAAACGAACTTGAAAATGACGTCATTTAAAAAAAACGACGAACAAGAAGCAATTGATAATCAGTAGAAGTAAAATATTTTTACATTTTTTAAAAAAATTTAAAACGGTAAGACATGTTTTGAATTGTTACTTTTACTTATGTGGAGAAGATATATTGCGCAAATCAAAGAATTCACCTTCGAGATTGTAATTTATCTCCGCATTTTAATGAATCTTGTGGAATAAAAACGTATCTGCTTTCAATGAAGCATACGTAATATTAAAGCTATACAGATAAAGGTAGGTAAGTTATTTGAAAACGCATCTTCTTCCAAACAAGCATACGTAATAATTAACAATGCAAAATTTGTAAAAGCATATAAAACTATTTTTTACCCGCATATTTCGGAGAATCAAAACTTTCTAACCAAAACAATATCATGTTCTCAAATGAGAAAAAATAAATCAACTATTAAACTTAAAAACATGTTATTATTGAGAGCATTTATATACATCTAAAAATAAAATTAAGAACTGAAGGTATCATTTAACCTATGAAATGTTTGCTGAATAATTCCTTCCATCATTTCCACTTTAATTTAAAACTGAATTTTACGTGCACTGATAGAAAATCAGAGAGAGATGTGGTGTTCAAAGATAAGACTTCTTAAGGTCTACACAATAGTATAAGTGAATTATATGACAATCGAAATTTGAAGCTTAAAAATATTTTGCTGAAAAACTTATTATGAGACCAAGTTATATAAAAAAATTGATTTAACCCTTTAGTTGGCATTAATATTGGCGAGCCGACTGGTCGCCAAAAGCAGCTAGTTTTTGAATAATTTTAAACGAAACGTGAGGATACCTGTCAAATTTAAAGCATAAGCCCCTGTGTTAAAAATCCATTCCTCTCTCTCTCTCTCTCTTTCTTTTATGTGTGTGTATGTGTGCGTGCGTTATCTGGAAGTTTATTATTTAAATTCTTAAAACAATTTTTACTTTAATTTTATGAATTCAAATTGAAATTCGAAATATTTTAATGGAACATTACAACTAAAAATAATGTAATATGTTAGAAAGCCTTTTTTTATACTTTTTTTTTAAATTTATCCATTTACTATTTATTTCCTTTTTATAACATTGCACTGTACTGAATATTATTTTAAAATATACTGAGTGAGATTTCTTTTGTCTTTCATGACATTTAATTGAAATCCCTGTATTGATTTTATATTAATACTGTGAAAGTAGAATGCTTAGGAAGCATATAAAGAGCACTTATAATAACTATTAATGGCTAAATTCATATGCAGATAAGTAAACATAATATTCTAGTTGAATGAAAAAGTACTTAAATATGACAAATCTAAACAAAACGTGATTAGTCCAAAAAGTAACAAAGAAATGTACCCCTCAAATTAAAAATTTAAAAAGAAATCGAATAAATCTGGGAGAATTGTATTTGCATTTAATTCCTTCTTACACATCAATAATATTAATCTCATTTATTTATACTTCAAACTTAATAAACAACTTATATTTAAGTAACATAGATTTCAGTGTTCGAACTTATTGAATTAAACAAATAAATCAAGAAGAAACAAAATCAAAACTAATGAAAACAAAACTCTTTCATTTAATGCAAATCGTTGAATTTATGTAAAGTAATGTATTTTCTAAAATCTTTATTATTTTTTCGAAGTGGATGCAGTATTTATATGAGAAGAAGTTCATTGCTTTTTATCATGCATTTTTGAATAAATTCATCTAAAAGCAATTCTTGCTTCATAGGAAACTATTCAGATTGTTTTAAAATGCACGAAACTGTTTTAAGCAATAAGTCATTAAGTATTCCAAATGGAGTTAAACACCATGCTAACTTTCGCCAAATCTGGCACTTTTAAGATAACGTTTAAAACGTTGCAACCTCTCCTAGAAGTGATCCTTTACAGTAACAAAACCACCTTGGAACCACGACCGTTGATTGACAGTTTTACGACCGGTACGCACACCCATGGTTTGCATCTGTCCCACTACGAAATCTAGCCACCGCTAACTTCTGCTTAGATCTCTTTGGTTAACCCTGTGAGAAGCGGTATGTGCAGTAAGGTATTTTTTTAAAGCGTGTTGATACACATATTGACATGGAATGGATGTATCACTACTAGCACGCGGTACGGACGACCGGATGGAATTTTACCTTTGAAGTGTTTCTAAAACTAACTCTCGGCGTAGGAGGCAGTAAAAATTGCACGAAAAAGTTTAAGGACAAGAAATAATGTAAAGCGAATAACAATTAATGAATTAAAATAAACCAAGAAAGAGGGACATCTCTCGTGCAGATTTTACTTATTACTTAAATGCTTTCTTTTCACGCAATTTTGAGGGAAAATATGAAATTATAGAATGAATAATAAAAATAAATTCATTGAAAAAATAAAGAAAATGTGTTATGTACGAAATTATATTGATAATTAATGAAAATTTGATTAAAAAGTATCAAATTGAAAGTAAGAAATTAAAAAATTACTTACTCTTTATTTTCGTTTATTAATGTTTAATTGTAAATTTATTTCCTTCAACTGCACATTCTTTTTCTAACATAGAATCGTGAAATAATTGATCTAATTATATGAACACAACACTGTAATAGTAATTAACAAAAACTTTAGTAATTTCTTGCTACTGGATAGTTTCACTAACATTATTATTCGTCGATAAATATTTGTTGGTATAGGCATTATTACCAGTGAAACTAAGAAAATATTCCATAAAAAAATTCGATTATTTTTTCTCATAATTCTGTATTGAAAAAAATGAAATCCTTAGAATATCTTCTCATTCCATTTGCATCATTATATTTTGGAAAGATTCTTAACAAAAGATAATACAGTAAACAATTTATCTAAAAAAATAATTAACCGTACTGAAAATAGCATTATACGATGGATAAATTTATTAGTTTTCTCTCTCCCCACTTCTGTTGTTGTATGAGGACATCACACAGAATTTAAAATATTTCTACCGATTCAATATAATAATAAGAAGAAGAAGTTGATCCAATGAAGAAATTCTCCCCTTTTGTCCGACCAAATCAAAGATCATATTCTATGTAGCAGAGGTTGGGAAGTAGAATTTTCAGCTTCTAGTTGAGTCATAAAATAAAATTTTATTTTACTTAATGAGTTTATCATTTTTAATTGCATTGTTAGGTGCCTCAATCAATCTCTGAAGTTAGCACTTATCATAATTCTTTTTTTATTT
>JAOUZG010011541.1:0-23820 GCA_026289955.1 Argiope argentata | reverse complement strand
TTTTTTTTTCTCATTTTTCCTGTAAAATGTTATGTTCCGAAATATAACAAACACAATATTTTTTCTATATGTTTCTTCATTCAAGGAAAACAATCCCACTAAATAGTAAGAATTTAATTAAAAGGATTCAAATTTGATTTATCAAAAAATAAATTAGTTATAGAAAATTATGCAGATACATGCAGTTTCATTAAAATTATTCGCTTGGATTAATTTAAATTCTTAATTATTTTATAGTCTTATTCTATATGCATGTCGGTCTTGCCCCTTAGTTTCAGGATAAATATATGATCTTATGTGAATAAAAATGTTTAAAATGTTTTCTAGTGGTCATCCATATCCTAAGACATTACATGTTCCAACTTAAAAGAAAAGAAAGACTACAATATTTCTAAGTAATTCCTTGAGAATCTACAAATCGTATCTTCCCAATAGGCTACACTTAAACTATTGTCGTTTATATTCTACCAAATACTTTGTTTCAAACTGATATTTATAGTAGTTATTTCGAATAAAATGTTTCCTTCAAATGCCTATTTCGTTTTAAAATTAAATGAATATTTTTCACAGAAATATATAGCAGGTGAATACTAGTTATAAGTTTTTTTTTTCCAAAGTCATACAAATTTAGTACAGAAATTTCAAAATTAGTAATAATGCTGTCAATAGGTAACGGTTTGGGATGTACAATTCAGAAAAATGGTTATAGATTGTTCTTCGCAAGCTTCAGATGCAATCTTAGACTTTTATTCAAAATATGTATCTTTCGCCCTCTTCGTGTTGGCACATATATGAAGAATGAAATTTTCTGAATCGTTCTGTAGTTTTTCAAGGAAATATACATACGACATCGCAAGATTGCTTCTAAAAAGTCAGTATACATCATTATGCCCAACAGAAAGATCTCAAAGGTTAAGATTTGGTGTACATGGTATTCAGTATTCACCTCTGTTTAACAGTTCAAAGCAAACATTCAATTCTTAAAATAATTCTAAATAAAGGCTAAAATTATTTTATATTTCCAAGTGTAGCAGATTAGCTCAATTTATTCACAAAAGAATTAAATTTGAAAGTTGTCTGTGACATTTTTGTGATTTCCAAAATAAACACATAGGGAATTCTCCTTTTATATTGATTTCTGTTTTTCAATCTATTTAGTTTATAATAAGACTTTCATCAACGAAGCATTCGGAATACATTACTCAGTAAAAATTAGTCTGAAGTTAGAAGAGGAAGTTAGAAGTTACCTTCAATTAAGGGTAGCTGAGTCAGGTAGCTATTTAATATCACTGTTGGAGAAAAGGAATAGCTATCAAGTGATAAATAAAGGCATTAATCCTTATAATTTCTCATTTTTACAAGTCACTTTTGTCGATCAGTTTCTCGTGAACCTTGTTAATAATATTAATTTAATTATTAGCCAATTATCAGTCAACCTTCAAGATCAAATCTGAATTTTTAAAAATCTGCCATTTCAAATCATGCTCAATAAATTTAAATTATCGTAACTATTAAGCTATTTTCTGTAAAATGTTGAAAGTAATTGGCAAAAAATACAGGCAAAATTGCAACTGCTGCAAAAAAAATGGAGGTGTTAAGTGTAAGCCATTGAAGATAGGGAAATGGGACGTACAAAATAATAACTGATGAAATCGGTCCAGAGACCTGAGTTGAGGAACTTAGCCACCAATTTTTAACCATGTGAAATGTAGAACAAATTAGTGTATAACTTTCAATGGCATTAATAGATGCCAAAAAATTTCCTATAAAGTAAAAGTCAGAGAAATCGTTGAAGTGATAGACTCTTGGGAATCCTACCGATGTATTTCTTCTACTATAGCGAATATAGAATGAATCGATGTCGACGACACATCAAGGAGCCATATTCATTTATGCGAACAGAAAATTGGCGAAATCAAAACAATTAATGAGATTGTGTCTCTTGTTTTCTGATTTTAAATAAATTATATTAAATATTAAGACATTTTAAATTTTAATCTGTAATTTTCTTATTTGCTATTCCTTAGAACAATTTTTAATATTTAACAAAAGGCTTTGTTCTGTTTTTATACATGTTATCATATAAAATATCGAAAATTCTCAAAAAGGCAAGCCATTTCAAGAAATTCGCACACTGTAGATTTAAATGACATGGTTTTAGAAAAACATAAATGTTTAGAATATTATTTGTTGAGTTGTTATTGTGTCTGAGATTTAAAAACTCTAATACATGAAATGGAATTTTAATTTCGAATATATTACATGCAGAGAAACTTTGTCTGGCTAACAAATATAAGTGATTTTAAAAATCTAATGGCTCAAATAAATAAAATTTCCTATTCTGGTGTAATGTCTAGTTAATCTAAGGGTATCTTATATTGAACTAAATCATTTAAAGGTTTGAACATTTCCTTCCATTTTAACACAATTTTAAAACTAAAAAGTATAAATCAAATTTGTTGTCAACTCAGTCAAAGAGTTGGTTCAAAATAACTAAGATAACTTAAAACTAGAAATTAATGAAATTAGGCAATTGATTCTTGTAATAAAAATTGTAGTAATGAATTAATTTTAAATTTATTAAGTTAAAAAAGGGCATCAGTTTTTAAAAAACCGTACTTGATTTTTTCCCCATTATACTAGAAGATATTAACAGCTCATTTGTGGGACATTGAAGATAAAAATCTGAGCAATTGGGGTGCTTACAGCCTCATTCAAAAATTATAATTTCTACATGGGAGAAAGGGATGGTACTTTTATTAAAGAGCGTGCGAGAATATTTTAGATGGATCTATCCAACGGTTTGAATATAAAATATAACATTTAACATTTTAATCAGATGGCAACTTCTAAAATTTTATTTATATTGATATTTAAAGGTTTATATTGAATTTCCAATCTATGTTAAATATCTTTTTTATATTTTAAACTATACACGAAAACGAAGAACAAATCCTATCCAGTCTAAGTATAGATGCATTCTCTGCTACAGTCAATACATTTTTCATTTTGCAGATGACGATATAGTATAAACTGAACTACGAGAAATTCTTTGTTTCGAGAAAGAGCAGATTTTTCAAAGCAACTTCAAGTTCGATTTGAGAGCAGCATGAAAATTTCAAAATGATGAATTGTTCTAATACAGACATTCTTCAAAGTAATCCCTGGAAAAGATTTTTTACGTTGCAAATTTAAGAATCAAATTCTCCAAGATGCCAAAACTGAGCCATTATTATAACCTGATATATTCAATGTTTGCATTAACCCACCAGATGAAAATTAATCAGAAGCGCACCATTTCTCTTAAATTAGTAGTAAAAAGCATTTAGGTAGCATTAAATAAGTATAAAGCTACTTATATATTTTCTTATAGCTCACGCAAATCTTCAAATTACTTTAGAATATTGCTACATTTTAACTAATAATTCTATGAGGTATTTCTGCTAATTTCTTTTTTAAGTTTTGAATTTGAATAAATGCTAATGAAAACTATGAAAATGTAAAAATATGCATATGAAAATATAAATTTCGTAAAAAAATGGACTTCAAAAAACAACTTTGTAGAAATGTGATTAAAAATTAAATATTAAATGAAAAAAAAATAATTCCATATTTTCACTAAATTTCCATATTTTGCGCCCCCATCTACCTGTATACAAATGAAAGAAAGACTTTTTAAAATTTAACAAACATTTATCAGAAAATAAAATATACGCAATATAATTGTAGTTTTCTTATAGTTCTGTAATTCGTTGATTTGATATTACTTAATCAGAATATAAACGCTCAAAAAATATTCAATTATTATATTTACTAAAAATAGTAATCTCTGGAAAAGATAAAGGAAAATTGGTATGTTGCTATGTATGTGATGTGGTGCTTTAATTGGAGAACTGAAGCTATCCTAATGTTAATGTTGTTTTCTTTCAATCCAAGACATTAACATTGTTTTATCAACTATGCATTCACATGTTTTCTTTCCATTGTTCAAGCGTTTGGATGAAGGCTTCTGTTTAATTAAAAGCCGTCTTTGGATGGCCAACCAAGAAAACTGACAGTTTCTACTTTTAGTTAAGTCCCTTATGCAAATTCTAATGTTCATGACTCTTCCAAGTACTAAATTATACCATTACTATATTAAACGGTACAATATTAATATCTAATATAAGATTTGCTCATTGACATTCTAAGATATTAAATGGCTTCACCGTATTTTTAGAAGCATAACATTCCTAATAATTTTATTTTCCTATTCCTGATATTATATTTTCACTTTTTAATTCCTCGGCTTTTTCGCGTGTAATATTGGTTATATTTTATTTTAGTTGACTCGTTTAAATGCTACTTCAAGTCCATGGTTATACTAAATTGTCAAACATTCAAGCGATGTTATTTTATTATTATGCTTATATGTTTATAGTGTAAATTGACTTTTTAAATGGAGACAGTCCGTTATCATAGCGTAACTAAAACTGTAAATGTCCGTTTTATCTGTTTTGTAAATTTCATGCACTGCATATTCTTTTTATAATTCGTTTTGTAAATTAAGTAAGCAGAATCCTCTATCTTTAGCTTTTAACAATGGAAGAAAATAACGTGTTCCAATATTTAACGAAAGAATGAAAATAGTCTGAGATTCAGGATAAAAATGAAATTTATTGTTAAAGTAAATGAAAAAGTTTTTATAAAATAAATTCCTCTAATTCTAGAAATTTTGGAAATTTTTGTCATAAAATTGTTAGTAAATTGCTGTCTTAAAAAAGGAAAAAAAATGGTGTTAAAAATTTTGAAATGGCCTACAAATTTTTTGTTGTTAATTCCTTTTTGAAGTTATTGCTGATAAATGCCAAAATTCGGCTTAATATTGAATTAAAAACTTAAAGATCGATTATTAGTGCATATTTCCTACAATTAAGAGGCATAGATATAAAATTTGGTAGCTGTAGATCAGGTGGTCTAGTCCATTAAGTACACAAGCATGCCTTCATCCTTCTTATTAATAGAGATGTAGTTCACACGACGAATAACAATTGTAATCAAAATGCACCGAAGTGGAGAGGGAAAATGAATTTCAAAATCACAATTTTAAAAGTTCTGATGTCTTGAAACTTGCCTTCATCTGTATGTTTTATGTACACTATGAGCAGAACATGCATTGGACCGTTAAACTACTGTTTTAATTTCTTTAAACATTTAATGTCATTTCTTGATGCTAACGTACAAACATTTTCTTGAGGCTCATAAATATTAAATTATGCATTTAATGAAAGTAAATAATCATATATTTCTGGTAAACCAACTGGGTACCAAAGGAAGATTATAATATAAATAATAAGATGAGATGAACAATTATTTAAATAAATTCGAATATTTCAGAATTTTGGCTGAGAAATTATTCAAAATCCAATCGCATTTAAAAGCATCTGCCCAAACTTTTCAAAAATGTAAATTTGGCTAAAACCGTCAAACTGAAATTTAACTCCGAGTGTCTCTAAGATGTCAGCTAAAAATCTATCTTAACCTTTTCCTTTGCGACTTAAAATTCTCTGCGTTCCCACTTTAAGTAATAGAAATGGCATGTGCTGCATTTTAAGAATTCCGGAGAAACACATTCCGGCTTAATTTGACAGCGTAAGTTTACAAAGTAATATTTATCACAACAAGTTGCTTTAAGCTCATGTTTCAGTAAGAAAAAAGTAACGGCGACTTGTTTAACATTGGAAAAGCTTACAGAGTTGAAATTTGGAAGAAAGAAATATAGAGATAAAGAGGGAAAAGTGAAGTGTCTAAGACGGAAACGAAATGAAAAACTGACTCATTTTTCAAAAGAGAAATGTTTCTTTGATACGGCCTACTGATATATTTTTTATCATTTATAAAAGATAATTTTTTGCAGATAGAAATAAAAAAATAGATTTTTAATTTTTAATGCTTTTAAATGTATTAATGTAGTATTCAATAAATATAATCTTCATTAATATTGAACTCAAATGTGTGTTAGGGTGTGTTAGTTTTTAATGCACCGGGAAATTTGATCTAGAGTTATAGAAATTCGCACATGTGTAAATAAAATGAGAAATTAAGCATCTCGGTTTTTTGTGATATTAACCCTATTTTAAAACAATACTAGAGGGAGTGGGCTCTCCAAAACTTTCTCGAACACTCTCTAATAAATTTATCATAGCTAAGAATGCCTTTCTTAAATAAATTTATCATAGTACTGCCCTTCTACAGTTACCAAAGATTAATATTTGAAGCCACTTTTACCTTTCAGCTGAGTATATAGTGTAAATTGTGAATAGTTGTTTGGAAATTAATTCCCTAATGCACTAAATACTATCAGAAAGTAGAATTTGTTCTTATATGCGTTTTGATCAACCAATTGGAACAAAGATTGATCCAAAACTGCACTTGTTATCACAAGATCCTGTGTCAAATGCTATGCATTTAAGTTACTACGTTTTAATATTATCATGCTTCTTACTTTTGAAAGTACAGACAGACAGTCATTCAACCCCTCATTATATATGGCTCGAAATTTAACAGATGTTTCCACTATTGATGTTGTATATGTATAGCGAATCTCACCTGTCTGAATTTCTTGGTTTAATAGTTAACTTGTAACCTGTATTCGATGACAAACACTCACAAACTTCCTTTCAATAGATTTTACTCAATATTTCTTAAATCTACAAAGTTAACATAAAAACTGAATTCAAATTTCAATCATCTTGCTTAAATAATCTTTTAATGATATTTGCCACAGGCAGACCAACAGACGGACAATTTTTTGAAATGTGTTTTCAAATTTAGGGAAGTGTAAAAGATTCTTCTAATTCTAATTTTTTGACGATTAATATTCCTTCTTTATATTGCGTATGAGTAAAAGTAAAAAATGCCCTTTAATGATATCAATTTAATAGTCGGACAATAAGTTTTACTAATTTTGGTCATTAAAAAATCACCTTAAATTTAAATGTAAGCTCTCTTCACTGCTCAATCGAACACATAAACCAGTGATTTCCTTTTTCTAATAATAGTTATGAAAGAAGAATATTATATCTTAATATCTGATTAATTATCATGAAACAAAGGAAAAGGACTTTGAAAGTAGATTATCCAGACAATGAGGTTTTTAATAGCTCAGAATTTGATTTTATGATGATGGCTCTTGTAAACCTTTAACAAAATGGGCCCAACCTGTCATTGCTGAAAAACCTTTTTAAACAAATATTTATGTTTTGAGCTACGTACTGTCATGCGCATGATATAAATATACTTAAAGTCTTTTTGAAAATTCTGATTTTTTTTAAAAAAGATGATTTTTTGCAAAGAATAATGGTGATATTCTCCTAATTTTACTCGATATACCTTTCTTCTAAGTACTGACTATAGCGGAAATGTAAAGATTCTGGGAATGTTACAATACTGCATGGTTTTCGGGAAAAATTATCCGTTTTCTTAAATTTGCACTTTTTAAAACTAATCCTCATTTATTTGAGTACTTAGTGTTTGACAGCTCATCTCAAACATATTTATAAGTTAAAGTCTTTCTCAGAGATTCATATTTAAAAAAAATTCAAAATGCAGAAAAGAACTGTTTTAGTTTCATACCCTCATCCGCGTGGTCTCATTCAGTTGCACCATTGTTTGGAACAATTGACACAAATTGTGACACTAACACAATAAATGATCCAAACCCTATTGGTGTTATGCATTTTTTCCATTTTAAAATACAGTCCAACTTGTAAAAGTTTTTAATATTTAGTTAGTTTTACATATAGAAATCATTTTATGCGGTAAGTATCGGTTTTTTAAAGATTAAAATAAAAAAAGCGTCATTAATACTGCCTTCTAAAGCTACTGAGTCCTCGTAGATCTTTTCTATCCAATAAGAAAATATGTATTTCACTACAATCAGTCAATTTTCTGCGGAATGTTTGTAAAAGATGAGCTAATTCTGGCAATATTCTAGTTTTTCTGCAAGTTTATTTCATTGGTTATAATTTATGTGGGGAGTTTTTATAATTTATGCGGGGAGTTTAATTAAACAAATACAAAAGCTAATAAAATTGTTATACTATTTTGTAAAATAAGAACGTTAAAGCACTTATTTTGCTTAAAACTTTTACAGTTTATTTATAAAATTTAATTCCGGGCAAACTTCAAAATGTATTTTATAAATACATAAACTTCTTCATTATATATTAAGCCTTAATTTGCTGATACCAGGTTTTTAATTAAACAAATATAAAAGCTAATAATATTTTTATACCATTTTGTAAAATAAGAATTATTAGTAATAACGTGAAGAGAGTATTGATGAGGACTATTTAAAAGATATTGTGAATAACAGGCGAGACTTGCATACTCTGCAGAGTTTTCAAGCGTATGTCCGAAAACTGCTAAATTCATGTCATTATTGTTCTTCTATTTATTCCTGTTTATTCAGTGCTTATCGGAATATGTTATTGTGCCAAACATTTAGTGCTCGGTTATTTTATTTTTAGTTCGTATTTTGATAAATTCTTTAATATTTGCTGAGCACTCATTTTGAATTTTTACAATAAGACACATACATTTAAAAATTTTATTATTATAGAACCTCCCACTTAACCGGTAATTGCTCCTACGTTAATGCATGGGTAGTGCGCCTTCACAGTAATCTGGGCGACATGGATTCGATTCCGGTCCGAGCTGGGTTGCTCTTTATCTTTTCTATCTCTGAGATGTATGAATGTTCCCTCTGTAAAATGATTCTTTCCAAGTGAATTGGATGCTTAAGCAGCAAGGACGTACTCTTGGCGCTAGTTGGCGTACTTGAAACAAGAGATGCTCCCTTGGTTTAAAATCGCTGACTGCTTCAGCAAGCTTATCCATTGTAAATGTGATTGGAAGCAACATCAACGCAAATGGATGCAAAGAAGTATACTGAGAGCTCTCAGAAAATCTTCTTGACTGTCAAATCTATGTGAGTGAGATTATACAGAGAAAAAAGCATATGCCTTGGATAATAAATCAGCCATATTTAACGGAAGAAGGACAAAATAATCAATAATATCTTTTTATACCCACTGTAGTATTTTGTTTTTTGTTTTTCAGCGGAAAAATTATGTATGTAAAAATTGATTTTATAAAATCACTCAAATTAATAGGGATATTAAATATGATATATTATTTTTCACTTTGATAAAGATAATTTGCAATTCTCTCCATTTTTAAAATCTTATTTAACATCGGGTTATTAAAAAAAGGTTAACAATAAAATCTTCTTTAAAGATAATACTACTTTGCCACTATCGGAAATGAGTCTGCTCTGTCTCGCTGAAGCTCCAAGAATGCAGAATGACAACTCAGCCACGATGACAAAAGGGGAATCGAGGTTGATTATTATTAATGCATCTTTCTTGACGCCTTCTCGAAATTGAAATGGAACTCAACCCTACCACTAATATCCTTTGGGAGAAGCGAGAACATGCTTACTCGTCTCTTTCAATCTAATTCCCATAAGCCTGTAGTCCCTCCCCCTAAAAATGGATTATAATAATCATGTCCGATATATTCTCATCTTGTGTAAAAAACCGGCTGATTCAGCGACGGTTGTCACAATAAGAAAGTTACTGGAATTTTATTCGTCATTATCGGCTGTAGTTCCACGCCTCTAGTTGTAGATTCATCTCATCATGGAAGTGCCCGTGACCATGAAAGTGCACGTAACTCTTTTTAGGTAGTTTTTGTATATCTATCCTGGAAAGCTACAGTCAACAAGCGCTCCTAATATATCATGTTCACTGTTGAAATAACGTGGTACGATAAATAACTCTGATTTCTAAAGTTAAAGTTTCAAAGGAAGCTATTATAATATACATAATTTTTATCTTCATAAACTAGAGGATCCTTATCATAAATCGTAGTAATTACTTTTATTGAATAGCAAAATGGATTTCCCTTGAAATTTGTAGAAATTTAAGCAATAAGTGTTTCTGGTTTCAGATTTTGTGTTTCATTTTGAGTCATTTGAACCTAAACCTGACTATGAGTTTAATAATCTCTTTTGTATAAAAATAAAATTAAGTGGCATTTTTCAATAATGCAAATGTTAGTTTGTGTATTAATATTTCTAATGGACTTAGGATAAAAAAGGAAACTTTTTTAAAGGGAACTTAAAATGCATACAACTTTTTTATGTCCTTAAAACAATCCCTTTTTTTAGATGAATTAGTTTTTTTATTTCCACTTTATCAAATAAATAAATCATGTTGAAAAAACTTTCACATTAAAATAATCATTTTTCTTTCCGCGTATAAAAAAGAAAATTGTTTATATATATAAAATAGTTGATCATATCAAATCAAAATTCGGATCTCATTTCATTAAAAAAGCCATTAATTATCAAAAAATTATCATCCATACCTGCTTTTAAAATCTCTTTTGCCAAACACATTTACATATGCAATAAAAAATGCTTTATTTTCTGTTTTTCATAACTTATTTAATTTGGCAACAATTTTTAATTTAGGTAAAATGCATGCATCAAAGGTGAAATATTCCATTTTTTTCTCCGATGAATTTCTTTATTCTCGTCCTTGAGAATTTTTTTTCACTTTTAATGTCTCGAGTTTCGTTTACTTTTATCATCCAACCATTTAAAATAAAAACCCGTCATCAATTAAATGCTATACCTATATCATTTTTTCTTTTAAAAAAAGACAGCTTTAAAGTTTCAATGCTCAAAATGGTTTTAAGAATTAAGAAAAAAATATATTTAGATATTAAAAGCATTAATCAAAGATTTTTTGAAAAGGATATTGATTAGTTATTTTCGTACATTTTAATTTTGCTTTTATTGACTTATCATGTTGTCAATTTAGAAAATTTTTTAAAACTTTTTTTATATTTGGAAACATTTAATATAAATATTTACATGACAATTTGTCAGGCAATACTAGTATGCTTTGACAAAATCCGGGTCGTCAGGAATATTTATTTTCATTTATTTTCTCTTATTCACAACTTATGAATACTTTTTATTCATCATTTAATTTTAATATTTTCTAAAACATTATAATGATATTTGTAGAAGTATGGCCAGTATTCAAAATGTCGTACACAAACCTAATGACATCATACGCTATTTTGTGTAATAAAAAAGAAAATATTTTTAAATTGAGAGCACGAATAAACATTACAATCGTGCTATCTTAATAGACGCATCTACTTTGTGCATTATGTAAATAAAGAAGCCAAAAATAGTCTTCATGGCATCTAATATTAAAATTAGAAAGTTTTAAATAACATTTTCCTTTTTTTAATGTGTAGTGATTTCGCTATCTACATATTGTTAACCCCATTGATATTAAACACAACCCTCCTTCTTTAACGTACAACTAACATAGAAAATAATAAAAATACTTTAAATCACATATTTAATAGATCATGGAAAACAGTAATGATTTGCATTCTAAAAAAGCAATACATTCTGAAAATTTGAAAAAAAATTGTTTTTTTTTAATTTCCTTAAATTCAGAAAAGAGATCATGTTACTTTAATGATATTATTAGAGGGATAATATTTCCAATTTTAAAATGACAAATCTCTATCTTTTCAGTTGTAATTCCATGAGCTATCACAGAAAAATATTAAAGTCTTGTATTATTTTGAATTTATTTTTGTTCTAAGCAAACCTATCCAAATACAGATTCACAACCTCTAAAGTATATCTTTAGAATCCTGGTGAAATAGTCTCTCATTCTGAGCACGGTCACAGCCGCCCGTTTATTAATACTAGAAGGTAACGATGAATATATTTATTTATAAATTAAATATTCATCTCAAATTCTTTTTATCTTTCCTCTCACGAAACTATTTTTAATTTCATTACAAATAATCATATTTCAGTCATTATGAAAATGTCATTGGAAAAAAACAATTAAGGGCATGTGATAAGTATATTTCATATAATGTTATTTTTTTATGATGAAAAAATTAGAAACCTTAGAAATAAAAGTTTAAATGTCATTTACATGTATTTATATTTTAACTATTTTTATACATACAGAAAAATTTCATTAAGTACTTGATACGGAAATTAAAATTTAAAAAAAGCGTTAAAAATGCAACCTAAGTGGAATTGCAGCCAATTCATTTAAAAATCGATGATGAAACGTATACATTTTTAAACAAAAGTTTTAATTCTAAGATTTTGTTATTTTGTTCTTATTCATCTGATTTATATATTTAAATCGTTTAATTACATTCTTTATAGCCGGATTTTTAATTTCTCCATTCGTGCATTTTATAACTTTTAGTGGCCTTTTATTTAGCATTGCCACACTGTTGAAAATGCAGCGCTGCCTTCTTTAAGCATTCTTAGGGATATTACTAAATCGTATGAATGATTTACTGATAAAACTGTTCCTTAGTACTTTAAGCCACCAAATAATTTCCCCCAAAACTTTTAAACATTTTAATAATAGAAATCTAATAATAGATTCTAGTAATATAGAAAGGGAAAAGGTTTATTTCTTATAGATGACGAGATGTACCTCCCTCGGAAATATGCAGTGGACGAGAATGGTGCTTAGGAATCAACCGCAGTTCTCGTCGGTGTAGCTGTCCTCGAGATCATTTTGTTTTCTTTTGTGCATCTCAAGATGGGTCGGTCGGGGAAGTTAATTTATGGTTATGATTTCCTCCGCCATAAAAACCGTAGATCTTTAGCAAAACCGTGAATACGCTTGAGCATTTGATGCTTCATAATTCAATCCAGGAATCTTAGTAGGCATTTTGGACTTGATTTTTTAAAAAAAAAATTAATACAAAATTTCCAATTTTAGCAAACAATTACTTTCTAACATTTTAGTGAGAAAAATACTTACAAACTTTAATCCATGTATCAAGGTGGTTTTAGGTTGCCATATTTACATTAATGCAAATGCACTGATAGATGATAGACATTAGAGACATTGGTACGTTTGTTAAAAATGTGAAACAGAAAACTCACATCATAAATTGAGTCTGATTCCACATTTTATAGTTTGAAGGTAAGCTTCCGAACAAAATCTTGTGAAAATTTATTCGAAATCGATAATATTAAATTAAAATCGCACATTAAATTTTATCCATCGATCTCAAAGCGATTCAAAAATAGACAGAAGCATATTCTAAAAGCGTTTTATTTGGTATGTGGCAAATCTGAAATGCAACTATGTACACAAACAATTTGTAAAAGGAAATCTAAATCAATATTATGTTGCAAGTTTTGACGGTATCATTTTAATTCGAAAATAACTATTTTGTTTGTATTTGCTTTGCTAATTCATTCACACGAAGTGTGAATCCAGAAACTCCAAAACTTTTTGATTTTTTTAAAAAAAAAACTATCTTTATTTCTGAATAGATGTTGAAATTAAGTCTACTGTAAAGAAACAGACGAGAAGATGCTGAGACTCTACAAAATAATCATCTTTTAGTTTCTTCTTCCAGTTCCACCTACGGCTTTACCTTCAGTGAAGTTTATAAAATTGATTAAATTGCTAGCTAAGCTGTTTTCTCCCAATAATTTTCATAGAAATAATTATTATTAAACTAATATATGGCAATATAAAACAGCAGGGGGATATTTTAAAGTACATGGGTAAAGATGACAAATGTTAACAAATATTTTTCTTGTAAATATAACTTTATTCTTGGACTGCAATTAATTTTCTAAAAAAAGTTTTTAGACAATGACATCTAATTTCTTAAATCTTTAATTGAGATTAATACACATTCTTGTACAAAATTCTTAGAATGTATAGGAAATATTTACAATTGCTGCTATTTTTTCTCTTTCTAGGACTAATAATAAAATATTTATATATGTACAAAAAATTATTCCGTTTACTATCTGTGTAATTTATACGTAAAATAACAAAATCAATGCTATAATTTTAAAATAATTAGCATTAGACTATAAATGATGACAATTTATAAATGAATTTTTTTTGCAATTTTGTGACCAAAACAGAAGATGAGCTTTGATCTTTAGGGTAGGTTATATTAAAAAAAACTTCCAAAATTCCTATTCAGTTTTTATAATAAAGTACAGAACGCTGTGTTTATTTTACTTTTAGACACAATTTGAGTCGAATAAAAATTTGTGGAAGAAATATGCAAATATAATTAACGTAAGTTAATTTTGAACATTCGGTTAAGAAAGAGCAAGCTGCGAATAAAATTTTGAATTTAATATTAACTAATCCTTTTTGTTTTTATTTCGGATTATAATAATAAAATATTCACCGATTAAACAAAGGACAATTGCAATCTTCCGTAGGTTTTCATTCATTTAAGGAACAGAAAAAAATATTTCCATTTTCCAAATGCTTAAAATTTGTCTAAGAATGTCATTTATTTGTCATGCTTACTTTTATTTATTAAAACTACTGTATGCATGTAAGTGAACAGCAACAAAAATGAACATTAACCAATAACCAAAATGAAATCGGAAGAACTAATTAAATGTTAATACCGATTCAATAAATCACGATTTATCGTAACTATTATTCATGATCATGATTTGATATTTTTTGAAAACTGGTATTAAAAAATATTTTTTTTCGATAAACCTAAAATTAGAAATGGCCTATTGGCGAGTAATGAAAACAAATGTATTTATAAGACATTAAATGCAGAAAATTTATGCATTAGATAATAATCTAAATGGATTTTAGCAAGAAATTTCTTCCAAAGATTAGAATTTGAGAAAATAACGTTTAAAGATATAATAATATTTTAAGCACATTAATAATATTTAATAACATTTTAAGATAAAAATCAGTGTAACTTCCCCAAAAAATGTTGGTTTAATAAACGATCAAATATTTAAAAAAATTAAATAAAAATCCTTGCTTTTCTTAAATGACTTTTAAACGTATTTTTCTACTTTAACCGAAATATTCGTTACCAATTTCGAATAAAAAGCAAAATTCTTTTCAAGAATACTGCCAAATATTTCAATGTGAATTACAAAACTTCCGCGAGTATGTAACGTATGACTCATCATCAAATTGTATAAAAATATACAATTGGTGTCAAATTGTAGAAAAATATACAATTTGACCCCAATTCGTGTATGTATATGTATATCAAACAAACTATTCAAAATTTCGAATCGAATGAAAAAGTAGCAACAATACAAGGCAAGAAAAAGAATATAAAATAAAAGAAATAAAACTTGTTGACATGCGAAGTCTCAGAGAATAGATTTTAGATTTCTCTTTCGATCGGAATTTCTATTGCAACAATATTGCAAGTCTTTTCAAAGAAGTAAAAATTTGAATTTTCAGCTCTTAGGGAAGAGGCCTTTGGAATTCCACTTTGTATTTTACAATGCATTTTGGATCAATGTGTTTTCTTCTGGAGAGCTGTTAACTTTTATACAAAAACTGGCATTTAGTAAGATTTAGAGCGGACGTATTTGCTGCTTCCTGACAGATTTTTTTCTTTTCTTTTTATCGTTCGAATGAAGCAATATTGTCTGTAACTTAGGTAAAATGCTACAAAAGAAAAAAAAAATAAATAAGAATAAGACTGAAAGCAAGGGCAGCTCAAAAGTACAACAAACATTGGCTTTGTCGTCAATCTGAAGAAGCAATAAAATGTTTTCGAATCATTTATTCAGCCTTTCCCGTATAAGTTTGGACAGTAAAATGTGTTCAGCATAGCCAATTCCTAGGACTCATTTCGAAGCTCAACGTTAGAGTAATTCCAGACGCCATTTTATGTCCAGCTCGCTTACCCAGAAAGAAGGGAGCATTATTTGTTTGAACCGCCCAAACATCGCTGTTGAAATTTTTGCAATTTCCTAATTGCAACGGATTTCGAAGAAAAGAATCCTTTGAGGAAAATAAGTTTTTTTTACTTAAAGTGACGGTAAAAATGACGGCATATGCATGACAAGAATTAGAAAACTTTGTTCTTTTGGATTTTAAACTTGTTTAGGATCTCCCCCTTTTTTCTCCGCCCCTTCCTTGGCATCTACTTAAAATTTTCGCTTTTATTTTATTAAGATGTTTGTTGTTCAATCTTTAAAAAAAATTAGCGAACAACCGCTTTTGGTTGGAAATTACCTAATTGGTGTTTCAAATCTAACTCTGACTGATTTTATCGCATCTACTATTTTTTATTACTTTCGACTAAATCTGCGAGTTTTAAAAGCAGTAACGAACGAAAAAAATCATAACGAATTTTGTGACTAGACGGATTTCTATATATATCAAATACTTAATCTTTGTCAGAAATACATCTTAATTTAAACCGTCTGAAAGTATATTAGAAATGTAGAAATGCTGGTATATCAAATTTACAGATTCATAATTTGTTTTTAAAAAATTTCAATCAATTTTATATTATTCAATCTATTTCAAATATTTCCTTTCATTCGGCAGCCCATTAGAGAGAAATTAAACATAAAATTAAAAATAAGCAGCTAATTTTTATAGCACTTAATGAAAAGCGTGATATTGTTTTGGTGAGTAAAGTATATTTAAAAATTCAAAAAGAAATGTAAAAAGTAAAAGGTATTTTCTTTTAGTGACAATAAATCAAAAACCAAATTTATTTCGTAAATGCTTATTCGTTTAAAAATATTTTCAATAACAAATCTTGCCTTTTAAAAAGTTTACCAGCACCTTAATTCGTGCATGTATGAAAAAAGTATAATTAACTTTGATCCCTTATTTTTATTTCAGAATTTTTAAATATTTCAATGAGTTTAATGAGAATATGCATACATATTGCGAATAATATGAAAATGAATAAGCTGACTTTTACTCATTTTAAAATGTAAAATAATTATCAGCATTAATTAGCAGCAATTAATTGTTACACAATCACTTCAGATTATTTTTCTGTCTCTCTCTCTCTCTCTCTCTGTATATATATATATATATATATATATATATATATATATACACACACTGAAGTGACCTATCCAAAGTGAAGTATCCAAATTAGGTATAAATATTAAATTTGGAAACAAATCTGAGAAAAAGTTTCATGTCTTTTGCCCCGCATACCTGCATGCAACTGAAATTTTCATGAAGACAATTACTTAAATCAATGAAATTTGATACGCTATTTTGTGACTAGGATTGCAGTCTTGTGTCAAATTATAGTTGGTCGGTAAAAACTATCCGAAATAAGTATTCTCTTGATAGATTCATTAAAAAGAGTAGAATCACGCAAACTATATATACTTCAGCCAAACAACTGTAAGAGATGCCTTCATAATTACAAAAAAAAAATTTCAGTCTCAAGCTGATTTAAAATGTAAAAATTTATCAAAACGTTCAGAGGACAGTTAATTTGTTTAATGCAATATCATTTTTCTTTACGCATTTTTATAGGAAAAGTAAAAATTAATTACTTTGTTCAGGAAAACCTAAATAAATGAAATCCATTACTTTCTAGAGATCCTTTGTTTAAGCCACTGCCCTGCTTTTTTTATGTAAATGAAAAAGTGAAATATGTATTTACCAACTTTAATTAATTCAGATTCTATCATTTACGCGAAATCTAATTTGTTATAGATCTTTTTTATTTTAAACTGGATCATTGATTAAAGCGATGTCTCAGGCAGCACCATCTCTTCAGCCGTCTGCACAACACCAGCGAACATACATTAACTGCGTTTGTACTGATGCATTTGTCTTTCCGTAATACTTTGTACATAGCATATAACTTTCACAATGGTGGCTGCTGCTCAAGCCAGTGTACCCCAAAACTTAACTTTTCATTAAGCAATTGTAACCAAGTTTAAATGGTGTTATCCACCGCGGTTTATAATAAGTTTATATAATAATGGCGAAAGCTATCAAGATAATTCGCAATAATCAAATTCAGTTTCTTCTCTGGAAACACAAATACTGATATGCTTAGAATGCATATTTGTAAACATATATATTTGTATAATAATGAATATAATAATGAAATAAATATAATAATGGATTTTTCTGATAATCTCAATCTGATTCTTTAGATATTTTTTACATAGGCATAATTACTGTACTCTGAAATAATAATAAAATACCTGAAGAAACAGTATGGAAAAAGGATCATCATAAACGTCATGGAATTCCACGAAATAATATTTGAGGTATTCTACCGGTAAGTAAACAGATATCGTATATTTTTCGATCCGTTACATTCATGAAAAATGTTTAGCTGCATCTTAGTTCTAAGAGTTTCCTTATTATAGAAAAACTACAAATAATATATATGGCAACGTGATTTCCTTTTCCATTTTCCTTAACAATGGCATCTCTTTAGGGTGGCTGACGATTTCTGTCAGTTCTAATATTTTCTGGCGTTCTAAATAATGTCTAGCTATTTGTCTTTTATAATGGGTGGACCACGAGAGGAGAAATCTACTTTAATTCACTCTTTGAATTTTCACCATTACGGTAACTTAAATAAGCAAAGGAAATAGATCTTCTAAGAACTCCCGACACTAAGCATAATATTATTTACTATCTTAATCATATTAATTTTTTGACTTGGATGAGTTCACATTGTGGACACACTGGGGATGGAAAGACACATTTCAAAGCAGACTCCAAAATGCACGAACAAAATGCAAGTTATAAGGAACTAGTTCGATTATTACGATTTTTAAACGAAGGAAACAATTGCTATTGATTTTAATTATCCCGGAGTCTTTCATTATTTTCAATCACAAATATGAAAATAAGAGCATCCTAGGCATCAGTGATGGACTTCAAGAAATTGTAAAAAACGACTACATATTCAGTGCTACTGCGATAATAATAATTTAGCTAGAATTTAATATTCGAACGATGAATTATTAAACACAGAGGCAAGAATGCATTAACTCTGACTTGATACCAGCTGTCCAACAACAACTCTGAAAGGGATTAATTATTATAATCCAGGAAGAAGCGAGAACTTTCTTACTGAATCACTGATGACGCATCAACTTATTTCATGCATACACCTTATTGGAGAAATAATTGCTTTGACACGAGAGAAAAATGAACACCTATCTATTAAAAGAACTTACAATTGTCAACTTACCAACTTACAATTGTCGTGACAGCACGGATGTGGAAGTTGAATCCTATTGGTCATCAATGGGCAATGTATAATCCCTTCCATAGAAGGTATGTCTCTTCACGTAAGTGGAGGTGACTGAACAGTACATCGTTAATAAACATATCAGGGTTGCAAGAATGCATCCCATTCCATGCGAGAATGCATGTTGGAAGCTTCTTATCCTATATACGGGATGCTTCAAAATGTAGATTCTCAAATATTAGCTAATTTATAAAAGAATCATAAAAACGTAATAAATTTAATCTTTTAATAGACTGTGTCCCTCTTCACTAGCAGATTTCTTGTATGCGAACAAAATGGAATAACCTAGCTAAAATAAATAAAATAAGTGTTCATTTGAGGGTTGCATCATTTTATTTTTATTAAATGTTTCTGCATAAAAAATTTCATGTACAATTACCACGATACAACAACTTTAGGCATTTGATTTTATGTTGATCAAATAATGAGGAATATGAAATCAATATTTATTTAAACTTCTCCGTGAAAAATGTTAAACTGCCACAGGTTGACATAACTGAGTTGATAGATGATTTGTTTATCAACTCATTTTACGACAGGAAACACACTTGAGGTATTTTCTGGGTGTAAAGTATTCCGTCCCTATGTGATAATTTTTATAATACCTTCTGATATTCCCCAGCTTTACATGGTGTTCACATAATCTCGTGAACAGTATTCTTAGCGCAAAAAAGTATCTTTGTCTGAAATGATGTGATATAGAAAGTTCTTTTGCTTTTATTAGAAATCAGTCTCAGATATTTTTTTAAAACTACAATAATTAATTTTCATTTTAAGTTATCAATATTTATTATGTTACTACAAACCTTTCTCATAAACGTATACAAAAGAATATCTTCGTTTAGCTATCGACTAATATTTGTTTGTAAGCATGGATAAATCATTACTATAAAAGCTATAAAAGTGTAAATGATAATATGATTAAAACAAAATAAAAGTAATTAATATTAGATTATAAGTAATAAATATAATAGTAAAATAGTTCGGAATGTAAAAACAACAATTTTGTAAAATTTAATTAATTGAATAGTCAATTAATTTTTGTACTTTGAAATACTGACAGTAATATGTCTTTAATAATACGCGTGAAAAAGTTCGTTGAATTCTGACAAATTACTTTGAAGGACATATGGAACACATAAACGTAAATGCAATTTTATTTTTGTATCTATAAAACTGAATTTAGTTTTATGAATAGTTAACATTTAATATATTAATCGGATGACATCAAAGTCATAATAGGAATCATTATAATTTTTATTTCCAATGTTCTTATATTGACTTTATTAATGTATTATTATTTTTACAATAAAATAAATATGAAAATTAGTTACAAAATAATGAATGCAAAAGAAACTAAATTTCTATAAGAATTCGATAATGCATAATTTTACGGAAATATTTCAAAATATCATGCACAAAATAAATTATCAAGTTAATAATAAAGAAAAAAAAATAGATATTCAAAAAGTAAAAATAATTTCATGTGTATTTGGATACCGTCAAAAAATTGTCCTAATTAATACATATTATTATTATTATTTTGCTATAACAATTTATGATGAAAAGCAGATAACTTCCAGATTTAATACTAAAAACTATCTCCTATTTAATACGTTCTAAATCAATACATTTCATATAAATTACAATTATCTCAAAAAATTATTTTCTCATGTTAACTAATTTTAGTTGCGTGCTGTTTCAGGATATTTATAATATACAAAATAAAGAATAAATATTATTAGTCGGGTAAATTAGGATATCTTCATAAAAATTATTCTTCAACTCTTTATCTTTTGCTAAAAATAAGCACTAAAGAATAAATAAACATAATGTTTAAAATATGTTAAAAAATATAGTTTAGTCTGATTAAAACTGTTATAATTAAATAAATATTCATATGTTTCTCGATGTGTCAAAAGAAAACCAAGCATGTGCTTCCTAACAAAAAAGAAACAACATGTCATCGGCATAATATAATGAAAGAAATCATTTCACAAGATCTAGTTTTCTCTTCTTAAGGTTTTTTATTGTTGTTGTAAAAATGAAATAAGTCAAACACCTGTTGTAATATGTTTTATTTAATATAAATAAATAAAAATATTTCCCTTATGTGTTCTCAAAAGGTGAGTGATAAAGTATACAAACGCGCAGAATAAATTTTCTTTTTTTTTCTGCGCGTTTGTATACTATTTTTATATTTTTTGAAATGATATACAAATATTCAGATGTGTAAACAAGTGTTCTTATAACCCATTATTTATATCTGTAGTTTTTTTTCTTATTAAATTTTGTAGCCTGAACTTTAGTGTGTTAATGTTTTTTTAAAGAAATTTTCATTGATATTCCTTTTGAATAGCTTAATGTTTTAATACATTTCTTTTTTATTGCTTATTTATTCATTTTCATTGAATTTATTTTTAATTTCGTTATCATGCAAGCAAACTTCTAATCTCACAAATTTAAAAAAAGGAAAATTTCTTAAATCCTCAAATTTAATAAATTGTGTTTCTAACTTCTTTTTACAACTGTTTATGATGTTTCATTGAATGTAAAATTTAAAAAAACAACAACTAGAAACTAATATATTATTTTGGAAAATTTTATAAAATCTCTAGTTGAATTTGTTTAAAAATTTAAATTCATAGGCATTATCAAAATAAGACAAAATGTTAAATAGAGTCTTTTAAATGTTAAAAAAAATGTATACTAGTTAAAGAAAAACAAAACGATATAAAGAAATTTTGGGTAAATAATAAAGAAAAAAGTATTGATATTTAGATTTTGGAAGTCAAATTCTGAATGAGGAATCCGCGAATTGCTTTCTCCTTCTTTTAACAGCTTTTGTTGAAAATGACCATTTCGATTTCGATCACCTAAAGCGTTAATAGGATGCAGCTTGTCTCTGGAAGACAGGTTGCTCTTTTGAGGTTTTGTCGTTGTCTGTGAATATTAAAGCATTTTATGTCATTTTTTTTCTTAAAATTGTGATTGATTGATTTTCTAGAATTTTAACAATAGATTAATATACTCATCGGTACTGTTAGCCTATTAATTTGAATATTGTGACACTGAATATGTAACACATTTTTTGCTGTAGTGTTATTTGGCATATTAAAAATTTTTTTAAAAAATAAAAATATTTATATAGTATTAATATGAATAAACCCTCGCACTAAGATTATTTTAGAATGCTAAAACTAATTGAAATTAAGTCTTTAAAAAATTGCTGAAATCATGAATTTTGCTCTTTTAAAGTCCAGACACTAGAATGTAAACTTTCTTTTATTCTTATATTTCAAAAAAGTTATTATAAGCAAAATAACGATTTAGTTCAAATATCTTACCCCCATATGTTAAATTTTAACATATTTATTTCTTTTCTAATCACAAATTTTACACTTTTCTTTAATCCCGGGTATTAAAAAACATTATTAGATTTTTAATTTTTAAAGGCATTTCTTTTTCTTTTGCATAACATCAGCTGAAAATTCTGCAATGTAAATAAAATATTAGCTTTACTCTGTATTATTAATTTTTTTCTTGAGGAAAACTTCAATTATTTATTAAATGTCTCAATTTCGTAAAATACCCTTTGATTTTCCTATATTATCGGCAATATTCGATAGCAAATATTTTCATAAATCAAATAATTATCAGATTTAAAAAAAGAATTAAATAATGTAAAATTCCAAATATTTTATTTGAATTTGATGCATAAATGTCATTTATTTCTTATGCCTTAATTCATGTTTATATTTCGTTATCATCGATAACTTATGTGTAACTATTACTTATTAGTAATATAAAGTAATTGTAAATTATTAATAATATTATAGTTGCGATAATATTAAACTGTCAATTAGTTAGCCTTGTTTCGAAAAATATCATCACATCGTCTTCCTGTGTGGGAATTTTTCTATAAAAAATATTATATATATTATATATAGGTCAGCATGCATTGTTGAAAATCAATGTTGTTGATACAGGGATAGCGGTAATACAATACTTATTAATCAGTACAAATGCAATTGCATGAAGTATAATCATGAATGAAATTAAACTTACTCATTTCCTAATACTAAAACTACTATTTTGAATGAAAATAATCTTTGAAACATTAGTTCATATTGTTACTGGTTCAATGATAGAACAAAAATGAATTTGAATTTAGATGCACCGGCTGGTTAGCCGAAGAAAAGAAATTCGATAATAGAAGTTGCATCGTC
Source organism: Argiope argentata (assembly GCA_026289955.1). Classification (NCBI taxonomy): domain Eukaryota; kingdom Metazoa; phylum Arthropoda; class Arachnida; order Araneae; family Araneidae; genus Argiope; species Argiope argentata. The sequence continues at coordinate 454 of JAOUZG010011541.1, read as the reverse complement.
CGTCAGCCATTACATTATCACTTCTAGTTGAGAAAATATTCCTAAAATTAACAAACTATGAATTTATTAAAAAAATATGCGTAACGGACTTAATTCATTTGTACCAGCCCATATGAAAACGCAGTTGTATTATTTGTAAGTAAGTACATCATCACTTTTCTAAGTTACAAAATATTCCTATTAAATAAATATTCCTATTAACTAAATAAATTACGAAATTATATACGCCGAAAAAAAGGGAAATTGTCTAAATTTATTTCAAAAGTAATTTGAGGTTAACTAATAAACTAAGAATGTATTTGTGAATAGGGAAATGCATAGCAACACGAAGAAATTAGTATAATGCTTCTAAAAGAGCTTCTAAGAAAAATGCAAATTACATATTCATCAACATTTGCTTAAAACATTTCCTTAATAAAATAATTTTTCATTTGCTTAAAATTATTTTATAAAG
>JAOUZG010011538.1:477-11200 GCA_026289955.1 Argiope argentata | reverse complement strand
AAAAAAAAAATGAGTTACCATCTTCAGCAATCACTCTCTGAATTTTTGCTACACTTGTCTGCTTCGTCTTTTGCAAATGGCTTTAAATTATGGCTTTAAACGATTAGTTATCAATCACCTCTCACATCATCTAGCTACAGATACAAGCGAACTTTCATCAACTTTTTATGCAGAGATCTCTTCATTCCATATATTCAAGCATATTTATCAATGGACATTTTACTTTGTAACAGAATAAAAGCAACCGTTTGTAAAAATTATGAAATAATTATGATTATTATGTTATTATTTTTATGTTGAATTAGACAGATTACTTCCCGTTTGCTGCGGATAATTTGATCTTAAGAAGTTACATAAATTTAAAACAAATAAAATGAAAATTAATTTTTTGTCATGCTGGATTCTACTTATTTTTTTCTTCTTCTTGTGCAGTCGTTAGACATATAAATAATTATTCAGTTTTTCTATTTGATTTACTCTGTTCTTTCTGTACTAATCAGATAGGAATTTCTGTATTATTCTAACAGGAATAATATATTTTTTCAAAATTCCAAGTACGCAAATGATTTTCAGCCCAGTGAATTATTTTTCGAATTTGCTTTCAAAAATTAAAGGCAATATATCAGCACCGCCAATTAAGCGTTAAACGCGCCAACGTAAGAAACTTGAATGAATTTCTACCTCGGCGAAATGGACTCTTCCTGCAGTAACCTGTTTCTATAACGACCGCCGTAAACATAGACGACTGTCGGTCAGAGATCTCCTTATGGACAGACAGTAGTTATTACGACATTTTCTCTTTGCGCACATCAATTTTTTCATCTCATTTGTAATTACTCGTTGTTGTGAAATCATTTCTCTAAAATTTTGGTAAATTTCATGCAAAAATTTAGGAAGTTAAAAGTTTTAAAAAGTCACGCTTCCTGCGTTGAAATGAATCTGTCATAAAAACCTTAGACGATATCTAGAAAACCCTTTTCAAATTGTTTTGAAAAGGGTTTAAGAAGCCTTATATTATTACACAAATTGATGAAATTCAGAAATAATGTTTTTTACTAATTTTTAAACACGATTTTACAAAAGTGAATTGTATTTTTTCAAAATTTCTTAAGCAAGCAATGCTCCGATACTAAATGATGAGAATTCTAAATCTTAAAGAACTTTTAAAATAAATACTATGAACTGCATAATTCCCAGTATCTAGTATTTAACGTTTTGAAGCCAATAGTTAAAAAGAATTGCATTATGGATGGACTCGCATGGATGGACTCGCTTGAAAAATTAGTTTTACGTGTAATTATAAAAAGAATATCGAACAGTTTCCAGATCCTATGATCATGATATAACGTAGAATTTACTTTTTTTTATAAAAATAACTAATTAGTGGATATAAAAGCGAGATTTCTTACTCAAAAAATTGATATAATTTTTAAAAATCGTAATTTATCGTGTTGAAATATTTATAAATATTTAATTGTCTTGTTCTGCAAGTAATATGATTTTATGAAGATAAATTTTAAACGTCGATGATTATTTACGTTCACGCACATGCAGATGATCCAAATTTTTATGTTATGCAGTAAACTTATTCAATTTTATGAATAAAAACAAGCAAGAGATCAACTTCTGAAATAGATTAAATCGTATTCTGAAAAGTAATGAAATGCTCTACATAAATACTTTATTAAGTGTTTTCAATTTAAAAATTTCACATTTGAAGCTTGACAATGAATATTTATTTTTAGAATTTTTCTAAATTAGATTCGATATTTAAAAAAAAAACGAAATACTTTTTCTGAACAAGCTGAAAATTACTTAACTTATATTCCTTAGTGAGTTGACTCTTTTTTAGGCAGATATTTAAGGAACAAATTTATTTATAAAGAATTTCTTCGAATTTTAGAACAAAATTTCATACATGTACGAAAAAAAGCATTCTAGATCGTATAATTAAGTTAAAGGGAGTGGTTCCTCCACGTTGTTTTTATATACTCTGTAATAACATAATATTCCCCTTCCTCTCATAAGGTTGTGGATTTCGGGTTGCGCTTATGCCTTGCCTGGCATTGGCAATTAATAACTATGTGACATGAATTTAAAATTAACATTAACTATGAATTTTGGCATGAATTAAAAAACAAACTATTAACGATAACTAATATTTGTATAGAATGCTCCATGTAATTCTTGACGATTGTGTTGGCGATTTACCCTTTATGGTGGTATATATTATCCTAAAATCTAAGTCTATGTTTGAGATGCATTTTTTCTAACTGATCAAAATCAAAACTTGATCGAAAGCAAAACTACACTTGCAGTCACAAATCATAAACAAGAAAGTATACCGAGAACATTTCTAAATTTCTAATTATCGTATCTTCACAAATTTGATGTCGATGGAAACGATTCGTGGGGAGAGAGAGGGAGGGGGAGATATAGGTTTCTTCAAAACAATAGTGATATGAACTATTTGATTTCCAATGGAGCTACTGAAGCTGAAAAAAAGTGACTTTTTTAGCAGGGTGTTTTATAATTGCAAAAGAATGTTAAACAATAATAGTATTTGAATGCATTTTAGAGAAATCTACTGGTTTTAAAACTTGAATCTTGTTAAAATCCGCCTTTATTGAAAAAATGCATTATTTTGGGTAAAAGGAATGGTTGATTTGCTTTAATTTCTTTATTATAAAGAACAAATTTTCCCTTCATGTTCAGATACATGCAATGACGAATTTCAAAATTTTTTCTGAAACTAAAGTGAATCAAAGAGCAGCTTCATTCATTTAATCAAATTTCGTTCAGGTGATTCCTACTCTAATATTTCTTATATTAAACAATTTTCTATGTTTGGGAAGCTGTGAAATTAATTCTTATGCTGTCAGATGACAATGCGACGGCGAAAAGTGGATTTTGTATCAATGAGGATATGCTTATAGAAAATCTGAAAGAAGGTTCTTTCATTGGTCTAAGAAATTGGTCGTCCAAATATATTGTTACAAGTGGGCGAGCAGCACGAAAATGAGCCAAAGATGGCAACGTTTGGTGAGGAGCCACGGGCCAGCTTGATTGGTTTGGCGAAAGGAATAGTCGAGTAGCCGCTGGGTTGCGCGCGTTGTTTTGAGAAGTTTCACGAGTTTCGGGGCACGCGCTTCCTCGGCTATAAAAGGGACGAGTAACCGGATTCAGTTAGTTGAGAGTTCCTCTCTCGGAAGAGAAGTGTTTCACTGGACTAGCGGATTCTCGCTTGTTATTAGTGAGTTGTGTTATTGAGCACGCTGTGGTTTGCTGTGCTATATGATAGTGGTTTTGCAAATAGTGTTTATTGTGCGTAATGCTTGCATTTACGCTTTAAGTGACTGATTATTGCTGGATTGTGTTTTCTGAAGTTTTACTTTATCAAGTCATCCTGTATATACCTGTAAATAGCTGTAAATAAATTTGTTTGTGCTGTCCTCAAATAAATTCCATTCAATCCGAACCTGCTACGCTAAAAACGCAAAAATATGAAATGAAAAAAATTATATTACCTTCTAATGCTTTTAGTCTATTAATCCTAAAATGGCATGCATCATGTGATCAAATACGTCTTTTAATTGTATTTAATCGAAGACCTTAATTCTGTGTTAGTCGCAGTTAAAGCACGTTCAAGGTAATTAACATCCGCCGTTAATAAATAAAATTTCTCTTGTTAAATTCTAGGCAGTGTATAAAAAGCAATTGGTTTTTTTCCTCTCTATTTAAATGGAAATCTTTTACTGTGATATTTCGAGTAATTTTAAATTGCAGTTTTTTCCCTTGCTTTTTCCATTTATTAAAATCATGGATTATTTTTCCATTGCATATTAATCATTGTTTCCATTTGAGTGGCAACTCTGTTTACTCAAATTTATAGCGCAGTAATGTGTTTGGCTCATTTCTTTCAGATTTCTTGGCTTGATTGCATCGGCCGTTGTCAAAGCAAAAAAGTCTCTCTCTTTGTCATATAGCTCTTTATATAGCAATATTTTTTAATGTGTTAATAAGTGGTTTTAATAATCCTTCTCTCTTAGTTTATAAATATGACTGTTATAAAAGACTTGAAAGGTTATAAAGGAAAGAAATATTAATGTTGTAAAGGAATTTTTGAAGGACTAAAGGATTCTTCTATCGGATTGACTACTTTCTAGTTCCAAAACTTTTTCGTTTTCTATAAAAATATGCTTCCGTTAATCTTCATTTAGGGCATTCATTCCAGTGTGTACCTTTTAAGACTTCCTTTGATTCAGTCAAAAGCTCGATGACGAACAGTTTAGGTGCCATAATTAATGGAATCATTTTTTGATAGTTATGGAATTTTGTATTTGACAAAGATTAACAAATCTAGTGATTAAGTTTTGCACTTCATCGATCTAGTATTATTCACTTGCACATATTTAAGAAGTCAGATTTTTTTTAACCATTTCGTTTAAAACTTCATTTAGTTTGATGTGAAAAACGTCCAACTAATTCGAACCTCCCAGCACGTTCCGTTCTTGAGTTGGCATGCATAAATGGCAAATGTAATACAAATATGCTTTTTACTTTGGGGTTCGGAGTAGACTGAAATGTGAAAATTGGCGAAATATAATGGCTCTTTTATTTAAAGACTCACTCTTTATCATGTATAGCTATTATACGGACAAGAAAAAACGCTAATATCAGATATTGTTTCATTTCTGCAAATAAATGTCTTGCAATATTTTATAAGGGTAATTTCATATCGATAATTAATGTTCAATGGCGTAATACATTTATAATTTAATTTTTTTTCTTAATCAACTGATGAATCATTAAATATTTAACAATTGTTGAGAGCCTTAAATAATAAAAGTATTCTTCAATTCTATGAGAAAATTATTCTTGTAATATTTTTATTATAATGAAATATTTCTCGGAATGATCTTCTATTCAAAAAAAGTATAGTTTTCGCCTGAAAATAAAATTTCTTCAAATTAATAAATTCCGATCATTTCATTGACTTAAATGCATTTACGGAATTCGCACATATGAAATCAGCGATTAAAAAATGGGTTAAACAATGATATAAAAGTGAAGATGTATGTTACTTCATCATAAAAATGAAGTTGTATATTAATTGTTAGAGCTAAATAGACTTAAATTACAAAATGATGAATTAAATTTAAAAGTAATGGAAAAGCTTCAATATTTAAATAAAAAATATTTTGAAAGATCATAACCATATGAAAAATAAATCTGAATCATGCTTATTCTTCCAAAATTTCTGTGAATAAAAGCACGAAATTCGCTATTGATAAGACAAGATTTGCTTAATATGCGGTCCCGGGAACTTGGTTATTTTCGGGCAGAATTTGCGGGAAAGAAAGTTAAATATCTCAAGAATCTTGACATATCTCATTCCGAAATTCATAGTGCACACATGAACCAAACGACTGAGGTGCACATGCACACATGCATGGCACATCCATAAGAGCAGGGTGCGCACATGCGTCAAAAGACTGGCAGAATCAAATTATTAAAAAGTCTTGATTTCTGGAATAAAAAAAATTCCACATAAGTTAATTAAGGTTGTTCGAGGAGTTAGGTGATAGCTCATCAAATATAATTACTTCGATTAATCTGTTTTTCTACCTCAATAAATCTACCCCTTTAAGCCAATTTCAACACTCATTTTGTAAAGAAACGATAATAAATAACAAAATTACAGATGTTTCTTTGTTGGAAACTATACTAAATTTGATTTCGTTAAATCATTAAATCATTAAAAACGTTATATTTATAAATCCAGACAGATTTCCTTTGAATGGATTAGTGCAGAATTTCATATAAATTTACGAACTTGCTGCAAAGACCATGTACTAAATTTCATACATCTGGTTCAAAGTGTTTCTGATTATATTTGTCAAGGTCAGTTTTCAAAAATTGTTTCTTATTTTAAGGAAATCTAAAACGCTAATATTCTTCCTTCTCGATTTAAATTCTTTGACAAATATAATTTAAAAAAAATAATTTTGTCGGATCATTTTTTAAATTAAAGCACTTAAATTCTTTAAGGTAATTTCCATTTACACTATCTTTTAAAATTGCGATAGTAAATAAGAAAGATACGGAACAGAATGCCATCTCGCACCCCTGTATCCGTAACAGTCACTGAATGGTTTGATGGTCGTGTCATGGGAAATTTATTAAACTCCAGTAATTATACAGAATAAAAAAACCAAAATACTGATTCACAGAATTTATAAACATAAAAGAAATTATTTCATTATGAAACCGTTTACGACGATTTTCTACCTTTATAAATTATTTGAGGTAATATGCGGAAAGATATTATATATAAAAAAATCCCCACATGAATTTTGTGATTATTTTACTTGTTATAGCATAATGAATGAGGATGCAGTTCAAAAAAATTGGTTAAAGGTAACAAAAATAATTTATTGAAAGGTATTTATTGAATGGAAATGAATATGAAGAAATTGTGCGAATTTCCCCCGTCTAGTCCTTGTGTGTATATTTGATGTTAAAAAGCTAGGAAGGCAAGAAAAGATCTCTATTTTCATTGACAAATTTAATTATCCTCAAAAATATTTTCCTGAAGGGAAAGTTGCTGGTGACTCTTTTCAACCATTTTTGTTTAAGGTCTGGTGATGGTTTTCTTATATATCAAGAGATTGTGAGGTTATAATCCTTAACGTAATGAAGTGCTATGTCAATCCCAACACAACTGCATTAATCCCTCTCCGATTGATTGATCCTTTTGAGATAGGCTGGAAAAGGGCCGTTTTCTGAGATGAAAACAATATCCTCTCTGATACAGTTAAAGTAATGAAAATGAACTGAGAGCAGGATATTAAAATTGTTCCTGCCTCTATTACCATTGCTCCAATATCTTTACCATTCTTTTAGCATGTTTTTTCGGAGGATGCCGTTTATATGCGATTTAGAAAGCTTTGTTTGCATATAAAATAGGCCATTTAACATTATGTTCTTGGCCAGTTGAAATGTTTTTTCCATTATCTATGTTGCGTGCGTGCGCTTTTATCCATAAGACTTTTACTAATGTATTTAAAAGAAGGATGCTAAAAAATTTTCTTGCAATTTGGTTTGTACTCTTTAAATTAGAGGATGCCATGATACTTGCTCTATTATCGATATCTTTTTAAAAGTGATGCTTGGAAATTGAAATGTATACTTAACTGCTTTATGAAGAGCGGCGAGTTCAGCTTGAAAAATAGTATTATTGCCATTCAGTTTAACAGACCAGTAATAGGACAAGGTGTTCTGATATATTACTTGCGTTCTGTGATCAGGACACAGAACGTAAATGAACTCCATGTTCCTTTTGCGAACTACTTGTGAAGATACTGATGTTGTTAATTTACTCTTTTACCTTGCAGTGAGATTTGTTTGGTGTTCAGATTCTGTGAAGGGCGAATATACCAGTCAATTGCATTATCCTCTAACTCTTCTCGTTGAATTTGTGTTATGTTATGAACAATTGTTCTGCGTAAATTGGGATTAGTAGTTGGTCTATTGAAGCGAGTCTGTTATGTCGAATATGGTTTGTATCTCTGCCCTTGGAGTTGAGGTATTGATCAGAAATATAGAGAAGAAATTGTCTCTGAATGGAAGAAAGTTTCCTTTTCATCCTTTATGCCGGGCTCAGAAACCACGTTGCGAAGCCATGAGCAAGCATTTTCTCCATTACACTCTTATAAAGAAATCTTTTATGTTTTTGAGAGTTTCCCCCATCTGTTGCCAACGCATTTTTAGGTTTTCATGCATTTTAATGTCATTTTCTCCAAGTTTTTCTATAATGTTCTGTGGTGTACCTCCTGGTTTCATTTTATATAAACGACTGTATGTATAAAGGAAATTTTTATTCTTTTTAAAAGATGACATTTTTAAAAATTAAATTCTAAACCTATATTTTCTGCAACATGTTTGCCTTGTATAACAGAACTTACTCTTTCCACCCCCATCCCCCCAAAATGAAATGTATTATTATTTTATTTTTTGTTATAGAACAGGACACTGTCTCATATAGCTGTATCCGCAACCCTTCTGTTTGTTAAACGGTTAGATGGGATAATTACGGGAGTTTTATTAAATACCAAAATTTTATCGTAGAAAAAAATAAAAATAACTATATTCAAAATTTGAAAACATATAAGAATTAATAGTATACTTAAACAGTTTAATTTTTTGAAGTTGAATATTCTTGTAAAGAAATTATCTTTCTGCATAGCATTATTCAAAAGCTGAAAATTAATTAACGGTTTCCTATTTATGAATCAAGTTTTGTCATCATGAAGATTAAAAACGATTTCATTTGAACCAGCTATTTACTGCTTCTGAAACTAGTTTTTGTCAATGTACACCGACGAAATGATAATGATGTATCTCTGTATTAGATGCTCATTTACAGTTATTCTTAATGCGTGAAAAGATTTCATACTTTATTGCCAGCAATTTCAAGATGTGAGCATATCGCCAAAATATTTTTTACTTCAAAATGTTTTTGTTAATCAAACTCGTTCGAGTGTCAAATTCGGATTCGTTGGGTTACAGATTGTAAGAATCCAAGGATGTATAATGAATGCTGCTGCTATTTTTAAGGGGTTGTACATTTGAATTGGTTTAATTACAGATTTTTTTCCATATGTATAAGTAAAAGAAAAAAATCTAAAATATTTTGCAAAAATAAAAATACCATCACTTAAGCATTTGAGGTGGCAAGAAATTCTCAGATGCGCGTGTCAAAACATTCAAACGTAATTCGTAGCAATATAAAGTATCCAATATCTTTAAAAAAATCTGAAGATGCATCTAATAATGCAGAACAATTATCTTCTAAATGCTTTGCTTCAGCAAACAGTCTGAATAGATGGGACGTGAGCATCTTTTTTTGTTATGACAATTGACTGCTGACTGGTGCAGCGCGCTTTTGGTGATTATGTGGTTAAGCACCCTCTGGAATTATCATCTATCTAAAGCAAATTTATTGATGTTTCCTTTTATTTGTCAATATATTATTGTCTTAACATTTTTTTAATATTCATTGTTTTTACTTTTTTTTTCTTTTCAAATACGACCGAGTGGATAAAATGTGATTGGGACCCTACCAATGGAGACGCAATTCAACCCTGGAAAGCAGTAAAAGATGAATGGAAGTCCGGTTGGAAGAAGAATTCTGCAAAAAATCTGGACTGACCTGTGCAATAATCAAGCCATTCCCAGTGATGTCTGAAAAGGAGAGACTGCATCGCTTATCCATCTTCCCTGAACATTACTGGCCAATTCTTTTGAAGGCTGTCGATTTCTTTGCTCTCTTTAAGATGTCTTTCGATGAGAGAACGCTTGTAGGATTGCAGCACCTACAAAATTTGGATTTGAAGCCAACAAAGACTTTATAAAATCTTTTAAATGTCAAACTGCTTAAATTTTGTTTAATCTTTGCTGTTGGAATGTTATTTTTAATTTTCTGTAACTGATGAAAGAAAAAAAAATATTCACCTTCCTCCCGAAGAAGGGGGGAAGGTTTGGCCACCAAAATATTTCACCAGCCCGCATCTCTCGCATCCAGACGCCGTCTTATGAGCTGGTACGCGACTGATGTGCGGCCAGTAGGGGCGCGTTTTTGTTTGTATTCTTTCCTTTACACTACACCACGGAGATACATTCATACCACACACTAGGTGTCCATATTAAAATATTTAAGCTGAAATCTACGATTCCTCTTTGAAAATGAAATTCGTTTATAAAAGGAAGTTAATAATTTAAAAGGGAATTTATAAAATCAATTTCTCTTTGCTTTTGTATCTAATTTTGCACACTAAAATGATTTTCCTGTAGCAAATTTAAAAATACTACCTCACTAATTATGGTTAAATCCTAATTTACTTAATGTTTACCATTTATTTCAACTATGCACAACATGTTGGTTTAAAATAACTTTTAATGTGCAATTATAAATTATATTTCAAATTTATTTAATACAAAAATTAAAACAGAAAATAAAATACCCAACCTACATTTATCAATTTAGCTATGTTCGATTTAATGATTAATGAGTATTCCAAATTTAATTTCATTTAAATTTTTATAAAAATAATAATAATGCTAGCTCTAGTTGAATTTTAATTAATCCCTTATTTTCTATAACTGAGGATTTTGTGTAAGACAAAGCATATCTTGCATAATAGTGACTTACTATAATGATGCAATATTAACTATTGAAGGGAATTTAGCCTTTTTACGGGACTGGGTTTTTTTGCAGATTAATCACTGTTAATAATATCCCGATATCAAATAGGCGGTTCATGCGTGTTTTTTAGAATAAACTGAAACATAGCTTGACCCAATTGCACTTGTAATTTTTTTAAAAAAATTACATGCTAAATTTGACATTCTTTACAATGGCGCTTTTTGAGTATCCCATCTGCACGTTTAGAGAAGTATAGATCGACTGTTGTTGCAGTTGGTAGGTTTCTAAACTGTGAACATTAAATATGTATACCGAGATTTATTCATTTAACTCTCTTTGTTAAGTTAAAAAAAATATTCGAACGGAACAGTCGGAGAGTTTTCTCGTAAATATTTTCGCTCGAGAATTTGCGGTTTTAGTGTGAAGACATACTAAATTTCATGCATAAATCTCGGAGCATTTGTCAGGCAACCTCAACTCGAATATAGTTTTTCCGAAACTGTTATTTGTATTCGG
>JAOUZG010011536.1:1086917-1124947 GCA_026289955.1 Argiope argentata | reverse complement strand
ACAATTTATTGTATACGCATTTTAATCTAACAGTCTGGTGATTGTTTCAAACCGGTTTAAACTATTTGCTGACTTAAATTAATTAAGACAATTCGTAAGAACTTACTGAATGAATGATTTTGGAAATCAAGTTGTAACTTTAATTGGCGATCAATCGCCAAATGTGAAAAAATTCTTCATTATTTTCTAATAACCCTAAAAGCAAAAAAATTAATAAATAGATTCCTTAAAAGCGGCAAATCATCTATTTCTTGCCTACGCATTAAAGACTCCAAAAATCTCTAACCCAAACAACTTTATGTTCTCATATTATAAGAATAATTAATGAATATGAAAACGAAGAATTAAGAAAAAACATTTTACAATGATTATATCTGTGTCATTTCTGTTATTTCAATTAACAATTATTGCATTAATTGAATCCATTGCAAAGGTGGGAGTGTTGTTCAGAAACAGCAAAGCTCTCTAAGATTGGTGGTAGCAGTGATTTGTATACACTGAATGAATATATATTCTTTTTATCTTATTATCATGTCAGAACATATTGTTGTTTTTGGAATGAGGTTTTTGGTATCAACCAAAATCCGTAGGAAAAAAAAATAGAAATTTTATTATCTGCAGGAGTATCTCAAAAAATCAGCTTTTAATAACGCGTTGCTATTGCATTTACAAAAGTTCTGATTAAAAAAAAATAAGTTAATGACCACAGCAAATAAAACCAAGAAAAATGTCATTCTAAGCACGTGATTAAATGAAATGAAATGAGTAGGCGAATGAGAAATGCGAAATTGTTTTTAAGCAAAATCAATGCTAGACAATGTATTTTGGATCGTTTGCAATGCTAAAGTGACTCATTCAAATGAAACGATTAAAATGAATAAAAATATAATTTAACTCGCACGAGCGCGTGGCGCTTGGCCGTTCAAAAAATGATATTCTGACAAGATACATTGAAATATGTATAGCATATTTCATTTTAATCTTTTATTCCAATTGAAAAGAAAGAGGTGTACATGCGCTGTAAATCTTAACAAATTTCACGTAAGAATTTGATTGCCAGATTGTTTAATTCATCTGCCACCTTCTGACGCGGCCACAAAAACTCTCCGTCTGGGCATCCCTCCGAAACCACGTTTCCTTGACACCGGGGCATCACGCTCCAACTGATCCGAGCAATAAAAATCGCGAAATGAAAAGGAGCAACAAAAGCAGTCCGATCCAGCGGGTTGGCAGACAAGCGGTCCACATGCCCAAATGCCTAATCTGGCGTGACCTATTGGCAGGCGGGCGCGTTATCTTGTCTATTATCTTTTCTTCCTTTGAAAGATTTTGGACGCCCCTCAAGCGGGATAATTTGATAAGAGGAATGGCGTGTAACGTGGATTATTGGCTGCCAAAAAGACCGACCGCATCGTTTTGGCGATGATAGACACGGCGATTAATCGAATTGAACAGTAATTGACGTTTGGCGCGCTTTGGCTTTGGATTGGATGCCCATTTGGCTGGAAGAGTTCGATCACTGCGATTGGGATATTGATTGGTGAAAAAAAGTGATTTTGTTTTTGAGAAGCTAATAGATACTTCACGTTTTTTCGAATATTAAAGAATTTGTAGGTTGAATTAATTTAAAATAACATTTTCTAATGATTTAGTTTGAGATAGTGTTTTTTTTTTTTTTTTTTTTTTTTTTTTTTTGGCCTTTGAAAGAGGAAAGATTTCATAATATCAAATAATTTGGAACTCTTTATATGCTAATAATTAGATTCCTTTTTTAATTGGTTCTCGAAGTATAAACTCCTTATGTGCCAACAAGTATACCACAAGGCTTACAGATGTAAGTCATTTCGCAATTAACAGTAGGATGAATTTCGAAAATAAAGACAGGCACGAATGCAAAGATAAAAAAGATGGGGAAAGCAAATACACAAGTTAAATACACAAAAACTGCTCACAAACTAGCAGAAAAACATAGTATATGTTATAATACAGTTGAAGAAGTATGATAAAATGAAATAGAACATTCAAAACACCAATACAAAGAATATATGCAAATATTTCTAGACAAACACACTGAAATGAAGTTTAAATAAGACGGGGGAAAATACTATTAATATATGTACAAAATGAAATTAGATTCCTTTTAGTAGAAGAAGCTATACGGGCCGGGATGGCCTGGTTGGTAGAGTGTCGGACTCGTACTCCTTAGGTTGCGGGTTCGAAGCTTACCGGCCAAAAGATTCCCCCGAATATATGGCGGCTGGCGCTCGTTAAATCTGTCGTGGTAGCAAAGTCCTCCATGCTGAGAGTAATACCACTGGGAGTAATGGGTCAGAGGTGATCGTTCTCTGTTCCAGGTCTAAATTACGATCTGAGATGTATGAAGGAATTTGCATGAGTATATTCCGCCCCCTAAAAAGGGTTGTGACGTGTGTGTAGCTAAGTCGTACTCTTGGCCCTAGAGGGCGCTACTTGTAAAACAAGAGATGCATACCCCCGGCTTAAACTCTGCTGATGATCAGCGGAAGCTTGTCCACGGCAAGTGCCATTAGTCACAACAACACAACAGAAGAATCTATTACAAACATATCTAATTGTGATCCCTCCAATTTTCTAGAAAATAAAAAGCAATATTTCATTTTCTTTTGCAGCGGGAAATGTTATTTTGATAAGAAATCAACAGTCTTATTAATGATAAAAATGATTTTGACTAGAAGTTATAGAATCAAATATTATCGACTGCAAACCTTAATATTTTTTTGAATACTTTATTTATCCTAATTTCCTGTTTGCCTCTACAGTTATTTGGAGTGGCTGATTTTCGATAATCTAATTTTATTGATACTTAATATACGATTTTGGGAAATTGTCCATTAAAGACAGGAAGAGGTTATTAAGCTGTTTGAGATTAAAAAAAGTATTATAAAAAATTTAAATCAACCCTACCTAGGTTAACAAAGAAAAATTCCATTTTATTTACTTTTTATTAAATAATTACAATTATTATAAACAATTGATCAAAAAGTTATTGATTTCCCACAAGAATTGAACTCGCATTCTTCACCTTCACGTAAAAAATACTGAAATCCTCGCATTTTACCAATTGAGCTATTGCCTGTCGATTTCAATTTTCATTACAATCTGCTAAATCTTTGTTTAAAGTATTAAAAATTAATTTAATTTAATAAATGAATTTATGTTTGAAAAAACTCTATTAACATTTGGTGTCATCCACTACAAGTTTAAAAAAATGTATTTATCCTTGAGTGAATGAATAAAAAGTATTTTATTAAAAATTGAAAATTCGAACAATATGTAGGGAGAGAGTGAGATAATAGTAAGAATCGAAAAAATATTTTATTATGTCATATTATTTAAATACTAATTTTCTCTGATTTTTGTTATATTAAATGAAAAATTATTTTATTTTTATCACAATGCTTATCGATAAATTTTTAGCATTGTTTTAAATAAATTATAGTTTTCTTATAGTTATATAAGAGGTTCTAAAAAGGTGCAAAGACAGCAATAAAAATGAAATTTTCATCCTCTATGTTTTGTCTGATGTCAGATTTTGGATAATGATATTAAAAAAATCAGATAAAATCATATTGTACATGGGCATAATTTGACCAGATTATTTTTAAAAAATAAAACTTCATCAAAATCTCCATGCTAAGAATCCTATTATTTAAATTGCCTTTTTTTCAATTGATAATATCCCATCGTATAAGAAAAGTTCGCTTCTTAACTGTAATTACGAAAGATTTTAACTAAATGAAAATTTATAAATTATTTCTAGCGTACCCATAATATGTTGTATTGTGTGATTAGTAATTATTTATGTAAATTCCAAAGTTTTATCTATTATATCTTAACACATTTCGATGCCAAATGAGGTAATTTCTGTTTGGCATCATGATGCGGATATATTTTTTTCTTTTGCTTTAATATTTATTTTTGTAAAAATTCTGATGGAAAAATTGTTTTCATTTAACCAGATATCTCTTTATTAAAATTAGAATTAAATATTTGTACAATATAAATTTTTCCCCATTTTTTTTATTTTAAGAGATTCTTAAGAATTCTTAGTGTACAAGCATGATATAAAAAAGATTAAAAACATACGATTTTCCTTTTGTTTCATTAAAAATATTCTCCAAATTCAGCGAATTTTACTGTATGACGTTGTAAATTCTTTATAAAATTAAAACTCTCATGTACTGAGGATTGGCAAAAATTATATATATTTTTTGTTTCGTAACAGATTTAAGTTGGAATTTTTATTCTTTCTCCCTAAATTTTTTCTTATTATTAAATTATATTTTAAGGGATGTTGCATTTATATAATTATAAAAAAAATCTTGAAAGAATCTTTTATGGAAAGATATATTTAATTATTATGTTAAAATTTAATACAAGTTTAATTTATTATTTTTCTGTTTTAGAAATCGAATGAATTAGGAATTTACTGATTGGCTTTCATCTTAAAAATAGTCTCAGTATTAATAACATAATGCGGGATTTCAGATAATATATCAGTATAAAAATAATAAAAATGAGAAGAAAGTCAAAGTAAATAAAAAGATACTATGTTCATAGATATAATTAATTTCTATTTGTGTTCTATTTCTTTTGTTCAAACTGACGCATAAGATTAATTTGATTCTGAGAATAATATTTTGTATTCATTAAGGAATAACCGCCATATTTCTGAAGATTTTTTTTTAAATCATGCATCTAGATTTTTTTTTTTAGTTTCTAGTCATTAATTGTTACTTACGACTGAAGAAAATGTTCTTTCTTTTCAGGAGCTTAACATTTTAACGACTTCATAATGCCTTTTCAATTTTTTTTTCAAAAAATTGTTCTACTTCTTTTAATAACGAATTAAAAAAAAGAAAAATTCCATGTATTTATATGCAAAGCATGTTATTTCATGTTTCAGAAAAGAAAAGAAAAATCTTTTACGAGAATTCTGTTTGCTGTATTTTGAATAATACCATTTGATTTCCTTCACCGATTAATTTGCCTGTCTTTTAGAATGTTTTGATAAAAGACTAATGAAGGTTTTGTTCTGTAACGGCGTCTGGTTTTCTTTTATTTTGCTTTGGGAATAAAACGCGCACGTGGTTATGATTTATCGTTTGGTCCTTAGTGATGCAGAGTTTTGATGTTGTCTTTCTTTCTGCAGCGGGAAAAAAAAATCTTTTTCACTTCTGTTTTACTCAAATAAAAATAAACTTACGTTTACCATCCGTTCTTAAAAATGCATTAAATTTTATTACTTCTAAATCCACTTAAATATTTTTTCACGAAACGGATTGTATTGAAACTATTACATCGAACGTTCGTTCTAAGATGAATTGTCTTATTTCTTTTATTCTATAATTTTTTTTCAAGTGCTGATATATGATGAAATAAAAGAAAAAAAAATAGATTTTTTTTCTGGTAGGAATATTTTATGGGTTTGGGTTTAACCTGTTCCATATGTTAGAAGAAATGTTTGTAATTTATGGGTTTGTTTTTTCTACGGTAGCTGTGGTATTTTTAGACTGTCATGCTAATTTCCAAAAAGAAACGACTTGCGTTGAAATATCTTTTCTTTTTTTACAGAATCTTCCATTTTTCATGGATTTTTTTCCATCTTTTCTGTTTCTCTTGTCCTCGGTTGTGTGGGTTGGTTCAATTTAAATCGATGGTAATTTCGTTTTGAAATGAAAGAGAGAAAAGTTTTATAAACGGAACTAGAGTTCTCAAAATCTCTAGTGAGAATGAGAGTCTGTGTTCAGAAGACATCGTAAATATTTTACTATAATATCGAGAATAATAAAATAGTGATTTTAATTGTATAATTTAAACTGAATGCTCAACATACAACTCGTGCATTTAAAAATATTGAACTTCTTTTGTTATTTTTGTTGTTTTAATGCAGTTCTGCATTGCCTAATTGTTGAAATTGGCATGTATCATAGATCTATCTATCTATATTAATAAAAATGCAACTCAAAATGCGTTGCTAAGCGCAAAACTTGAGAACAGCTCGACCGATTCGGCTAATTTTTTTAAAAATATTTTCGTTAAGACACGAGGATGGCTCTTATGGGGAGAAAAAATGAAAAAACTGCGAGGAAAATAGTTAAAACGACACTTTTCTTACTTTCCCGCCAAAAATCTGCATTTCCTTCCCCCACACCAACTGAGTTAGATAGCAGGAAGTAATAAATTATTGATTTGATTAGAAAGAAATACGCGAAGTCAGTTGATTTTTATTCATAGATAACGGGGTGTTTAAAAAAGAAAGAAAATAGTTGCTTTTATTATTAGACGGTATGAATATTTAATCTATGCCTGCTGAAAATAAAGTCTGGGCAGGGAAGAAAAAAATAATAACAAAGGGGGAAAAAGTTTGTAGAAAGAAAAGTAGTGAAAAAAAGGATAGAAAAAAAAAGAAAAGAAAAGAAGGGTGTGTGTGTCGCCATTATTTCCTCTGTGCGCGGCATTTTCCAAGCTGTTTTTAAACTTTCGCATCTCTTGAAACCATTTGTGTCTGTATTTATTTAGAGTGTTTACTTTTATGAAAATTTGAATATCATTATTCTATAAAAACGTAGAATTTTAGACCTTTCGCTCCACCATTTAAGTAAAATATCAATTCCGGGACGATCATTGCTCGGATAGAAAGAGAAAAATGAGTAATACAATGAACAGAACATCTGAAGAAAATAATACTATAAATGAATTATATGACTACCAAAATTTGTTCGGTTTAAAAATATTTTGTTGAAAAACCTGTTATGAGACACAGCTACATAAAATATTATTTGACAATTTTAGCGAGCTTAATACTGGCGAACCGACTGGTCGCCAAAGGCGGCTAGTTAGTGATAAATATTTAAAGCCACATCTACTTTTCTTTTTGCCGACGTCCTGACATGAGGGTAGTTCGTTTTCCCCATGATCTGGGTGTTCAGGGTTCGAGTTGCGGTTCGGGCATGGTTGTTCTTCTATGTTCTATATACAGGGGTTGGACAAAAATATGGGAACACCTAAAAAACATAATATCATGCCTAATACCGTGTAGGACACCCATTAGCATTTAAAGCTGCTTGAATTCTGTTAGGTATTGATAAATACAGGTCCTGTATGGTTTTCAAGGGAATCTTAGACCATTCTTCCTGAAAAACAGCGGCAAGTTCAGTTAGAGATGATGGAGGGGGATAGCGATCACGCTCCTTTCTCTCTAAAGTAGACCACAAAGGCTCAATAATATTGATATCTGGTGACTGTGGTGGCCAGGGGAGATGTGACAAATCCTCCTCATGCTCACAAAACCAGTTGGACGATGCGAGCGGTGTGAATAGGGGCTCTATCGTCGTGGTACACAGCATCACCATTGGGGAACAAATACTGTACCATGGGATGGACTTGATCGGCCAAAATGGCTACATAATCTTTACCAGTAATGTGACCTTGCAAGGTAATCATGGGGCCCATAGAATACCACGATATGGCTGCCCAAATCATGACAGAACCCCCACCGTGTTTTACTCTTGGCAGCAAGCAGTCTGAATCGTGCGCTTGTGACGGCATTCACCAGACGTAAATTCAGTCAGAAGTTGGGAACAGCGTGAAACGAGATTCATCAAACCAAATTACCGTCATCCATTGCTCCATCGGCCAGGTTTTATGGATTCCGCACCATCTTTTCCCGTTGCAGGTATTTGCACTACTGATGAGGGGTTTGGAATTGGAACTCGTCCTGCAATTCCCTGCTTATGGAGTTCCCTTATTGTTTTAACGCTGACAGGGTTTGTAAGACCGACATTAACTTCGGAAGTGATTTTTGCAGTGGTCGTTTTCTTATTTTTCTTCACAGTCATCTTCAATGCCCGTCTGTCACGATCACTCAACACACATTTTCGTCCACGTTGTGACTTAGCAGAGGATGTTTTTCCTCTGTTTCTGTATGCAATATAAATCCTCGATACCGTGCTTCTTGAGACGTCAAACACTTCGGCTGCCTTGGTTACGGAAGCACCTACCATTCGAGCTCCAACAATTTGTCCCCGTTCGAATTCATTTAGCTCAGACATAACGCTCTAGCAACTACACAGAATACTAGTCTGACAACAGCTGACACTTACATCGTGTTAAGGACATTGTACAGATATCGTTAATGAGGAAATACAGCAGCGCAACCTACAGGCTCATCTAGAATCAACTATTACTTTGAAGCAAGTATTTCACAAGGTGTTCCCATATTTTTGTCCAACCCCTGTATATAAGGTGTATGAATGTGCCCCCCCCCCGTAAAAAGGGGCTGTGCAAGCGAATGTGATGTGAGCAGTTAAAATCTTATTTTTGGCCCTAGTTAACTCTACTACAAACTAGCTGATTAGGCTTAAATCTCTGACTAACCTCAGCGAGCTTCTCCATGGCAAGTTCCATAAAAAACAGCAACAACTTTTCTTTTTCTTTAAAATAATTCCTTCATTCTTTATGATAAGTGGTTGTAAATGTGTAAGATTAAAGCTGTTGGCTTGACAAAATTAATATTATAAATATAGTGGAAGAACAGCTGGTTGACAAAATTAGCTGATCAGGTATTATTTATGTACAAATTTTAGTCTTAGAAACATCAAAGTACAGTTGTGTGTTTTTATATATAGCATCCAATTGTTACATTCTAAAATTCAAATTAGATAAGTAATTCCATCATTTTTTCTTTTTTTTAAAGTTTTTATATCTGTAATTTAAAAATAAAATATATTTTGTTTGTAATCTACATTGAATGATAATCGAGTATTTAATTTCTTTTTTTAAGACACTTATTTTTATTTGAGTAAATTCTTTTTTTTATCTTTAATTCTTTTTTTCTCATTTCAGGTGAGTCGAACTGTAAATTCTTTTGGATAAAACAGCAGTAACTTTAAGTCCTAAATCTATTAGGTGAGTTGGAAACTGTTCTTTATCAGCTACTTTCGAAGCTTAACTAGGTTCTTTGGAACTAGTTTTCTCTTCAAATAGGGAGGAGGAGACGGGGGTGAGGGTGGAGGAAAAAAAAAAAACATCTGATTGGAGGGAAAAAAGCAATGTTTTCTGGATGAAGTTCGAGTATACACCCGATCCAGTAAATGTAATGGATTCCATTTTCCTCTCATTACGTAAAGAGATTTATAGAATAAGTTTGACAATGTGGAATTGGCAACGGTGAGTTTATCGTTTGAGTCGGAGGAAAGAATTAAATTGTGTTCTTTTTTTTTCTGCCTGTAATTGCTGTTGGACTGTTAGTGAAATTTCATTTGGGTAAATGGGTTTATGTCTTTGTTATTTCACGCTTGACTAGGATTTTGACATTTACATGAGAATAAAATAGTAAATAAAAGTAACAGCTATTCCCTAAGAATGTCTGATTTATGCACAAAATGCAAATTAATTTCTCTTGTGTATCAGAATTTCATTTTTGTTATTTAGAATGGTGTGTATTGTGTCACTTGTTTAGGGTATTTTGAATTATTTGTAAGGATTTGCTTTATATTTTTATTGGTTAATGCATACTAATAACTAAAATAAGATAGGCAATATATATACATAAAGTTAAATGAAGAAATAGGCAAGCAGAAGTGTTAGAAAGGGTAATTCATTGGAAAATTTTTAGGTGCATTTGTATAGTCCATTTTAAATTTGTTTCTATGTATGATACGATATATTGCAACTACATCAATATTATAAAATATAAATATAGTTAACAGTGTGCGAAATCTATACACCAAAACTTTCTTTTTAGTTGGTATCTACTAATGGGCTATCCATTCATACCCCTGACCTGTTACCAAATGGTTAAAAGCAAAACAGAAACGTGCATACTAAATTATGAGGTGGTAAATAAAACACAACTTATGGAAATTCGGAAGTAAAATATAATATATGAAACTAACTAAAACGCACTGCGTTACCTTTGCTATAGTATCCAAGAAGAAAAATTAGCTTTAAACTTGTCTGGTCTCTACCGTATATGACGTGGGCATGTTACGAAACATCAAAAAAACATAACAATATATTTAGAAATTATCAAAAATAGCTGCAAAACAAATTTTATAGCACACATGCAGAAATATTTAGACTGTTAAAAAAGTAAAAATATGATCTGTCCGTAGACAAAACTCAGGTGATCATTTTCAACTCCGCAGATTCATTCTGTCTCCGCAACTCAGTTTCAGTGTGATTTAAACAAAGACAGTTATTTCGCTTATCTAAAGATTCTCATTTCCCGAGTGTGGATATTATTTCTCTGATATTCACTAACCGAGTGTTTCTTTCCACTTCATTTTCCTTATCACACTACAAACGAAGCTTATTGGCATTTAATGTGTTACCGCCAAGGTTGGATTTCCTTCTTTTGGGCATAATGAGATTTAAATCGTTGTTTAAAATCAGACGTAAACAAAGAAATGTATCGCATATGCATACCACAGTACTTGTTATTTGTACATGCACAGTTTGACGTTTCAACACATTCACGGATAAGTGCAAACTTAAGATTGTAATTATAAAACTTTTTTAAAAAATTTACTTAACGTTTTTATACTAAAACCTTTTCCAATAAATGTTCTACAAAATAGCATAAGTGTGGACATTATTTCTCTGATTTTCTAACCGAATGTTTCTTTCTTCTTCATTTTCGTTATCTCGTAACAAACGAAGCTTTTTGGCATTTAATGTGCTCGCATCAAGGAACTCATTTCTTTCTCTTGGGAATAATGAGATTTGAATCGCTGTTTAAAATCCGACGTAAGCAAAGATATATATATATATATAATATAGCATATGCATACCATAGCTCTTGCTATCTGCACATGCGCAGTTTCAGGTTTCCTCAGATGCACGGATGAGTACAAAGTTAAGATCTTAATTATAAAACTTTTTTTTTTAAACAATTGACTTGACTTTACAAAATCCTTCCCCAATAAATGTGCTTCAAAACGGTATAAATATTTCGTATATCCTTGAACTAATTCTCAAGTTTTTGTGGTTCAAACATACAGACGATTTCGGAGATTTCATTTTATGCTATTTATAGATTATATAGAAATTTTTATTATTTAAATGACGTATGCAACCAATCAGTGGAATAACGTCTGTATAAGATATAGGTGTCTAACTGTTAAATCGATTTTTTCTGGTACAGTGAAAGTCATAAAGATTTAAGTGATTTTGAATAAGAAGTTCAAGTAGAGACGCTAAGTATTGGTGAAATCAGAATTTCTATTGCGACAATTTCAAGAGTGTACCGGGAATATCAAATATTCATTGAAACATTAAATTTAAGTCAACGGTTTTGAGGAATAAAAAATCTTGAAAGGACATGACTATCAACAACATTTTAAAGCGTCTTTGAAGAGCAAATAATTGACAGAAACCTTTTTGTTCGGTATGTTTTAATAAATAATTAATTGCACACACCAAAGTTACAGATATATAAAATATATAAAGTTATTTCAGGATTAAATGGGCCGTTTATTGACAGTTTTCTGAGGCCATATTCTGCAAAACTCATCACACACGCATTGTCTTACCATACAACACCACCCATCCTTACGTTGTCGCGATACGAACCTACGACGCTAGGGTCGGTAGCCGAGTAACATGACCACTACACCAAAAGTCGACTTCAGTATCGCAGATGTTATCTAGCTTATAAGGCTAGCGCCACAACGTCACTCCATCACAGCTTCCTTCATTTACGTCTTTTTAAAAAAAAAAAAATTGTGCATAGAGGGCGCTGGGAAGTACGATACATATTAAACTAAAAACTAAATAAAGTATTAAATTGATCTCGAATTTCATACTATCATATGAGAACATTATTATTTTTTTCAGTAACCGTTTGTCTTAATTAAGTTATTGACCAGTTTATACTGATTTGAAACAATCACGTCTCACTAATGCATGCGTTGATATTGAGAAAAACTAGGTCTTTTTTTCCCCATTTAAAATCGCTTGAACTCGGAGACTGAGAAATTGGAAATGAAAGTTTAAAAAGTTATATTGTCATTATTACATCGTTCGACATTTCGCCTTGCTGTTTCGTGCGATAATTTCTTAAGATACCTCCCTTTATTGGCCAGACAGGAGAATCGAATACTTGGCGGGCATTTGCGACAAGTTCTAACTTTTGTTAGTGATAAGTCGCTAAATGTGACAACCTTCTCTTTTAATTTGTAATAGCCCGAAAAGTAAGAAATGGATGCCTCACAAGCGACAATTCGCCAATTTTCTACCCATTTATTTTGTCACTTCAAATATCTTTAAACAAAACAACAGCTTGCCCTCACATCATAATAAAGCAGATAAAAAATGAGCATAATTAATTGTCTCGAGTTTTAATTTTTAAAACTTTCTTTTCTAAATTTTTATGCATGACGTCATTTTAAGATGTATTTAAGCAAAAGATAAATTTTTTTAAAATTACTGTATCTATTTCTAAAGATCATTAAGCCATGCAGAATCATATTAGCTACCGTATCTCCAAAAAGAATACCTTCTCGAGACAATAGCAAACAGTGAGCATTTGTTGGCGTACCCGTAACTTTATTCTTTTAAGCATAAGTGGAAAGCATCTCACGAAAGAAAAAGATCCAAAACCCCTTAAAAAGGATTTAAAATTCTAAAAGATTTATCTGTATAAAACCTCTTCTTTCTCCCATACATTCTCCCGATCCGATTAGTCGAACCGAAACGGAATTTTAAATTTTACGAAGAAGCGATAATCAGTTTTTTTAAAAAAAACCTTTCTTTTACACATATTACTCAGCTTTCTATTTCTTTTGATTGTTTTGATTCACACTTTTTTCGCTCGTTCTATAGGGGGGAAAATATCCGTCCTTAACAAAGGGAGGAAACTTTTTACGCGAAAAATACTTAAATCCTGGCTAAATATTTTTGCGATGAATTATAATTTGCATACGCCAGAAGAATAATTCGAGTAGAAATTGTGCGCACTGATGCAAGAGGGGAGGGTAGAGGGGGGTAAACTTTTTGAGGAGTTTGAAAAGTATAAGCATGGTTTTAAAAACGCTGAGTAATATGTATTATCTGGGAAATGGGGAAGATGTTTCTTATTTGTTGATTTCGTAATGAGGACTTAAGACTATTAGAATTTTTTTTTTTTTTTTGAAAAATTGTGAAAAACAAAATGGAAGAATGTTAATGAGATAGAATGATGAAAAATAAATATGGCAGAACTAGCTCTTACCCACGACTTCGTACGCGTGGAAATTTTGACGTGTATATGTGAGAACTGACAGTCTAAAATGTTATAGAAACCGTATGCATGCACAAATTTTCAACGTCAATTGGAGCAACGCAAAGACGGGAATTTTAAGCACCAGTTGGGGGTAACGCAATGCAGATTAGAAAATTTCAGTTTCAATTCATCTGTTTTATTTTCATTCAAAAACACTTCTGAAGGAATCAAAATATCTATTAATTAACAATGTTTAATTTTAAATTTATCATACACTACAAAAATAAACGGAATCGTTTGAAATAACCGTTACGTCTATCTTCATTAGCGTGTGAGGGGGGGGGAATGTTATATTATTAAAACCATAAGGGTACTTTTCCGAGCGCAAACGAACAATCGCCAAAGAAATTTGAGAAAATTTGGCGGAATTCTAAATTATTTGCTAACGGAAACATACCACTTTAAGCATATATAAAAAATATATAGCTAACACAAATACAGTTTAATTAAGAAAATAGTTTGCCACCAAATTTTAGCTAAATGACATTTCCAATCTCAAGGTTTCGATGCCCGTTGCAGCAAATTAACGGAAAATAGAAAAAAAATATCAACAAATGTAGTAATATGGAATGCACTAAAAAATTTAATCGAAAATAATGAAAATAGGCAAAAGAAATAAGTACAACAAGAAAAAAAATAAAGAGAAATGAATAGGAAATAACGAATTATATTAACACAAGAACAGAATAAGAAAAAAATTTAATAAACATTCCTTCAGAATAGTAAGGTAATATTAAAAGAACACCGGAAATAGAAAAAAAATAAAAACAAACGATTCAAAAAGCTCAGGCAGATGTTTTCAGATTTTTTTATTTTTTATTTTTGGGTGGAAGAGTTAGGTTTTAATTAATAAAAAATCAACCACTCAATTAATCGGAATAAAAATTAGCCTATGTTCTTCTGTAGACTATAATCTATCTATGTGCTAAATTTTATCCAATTTCTTTCAGCCGTTCTGGCGTGATTGAACCCCATCATCCATCCATCCAAACTTTCACATTTATAATTGTAGTATAGATGAAATATTTATTTATGGTTAACTTACGAGAAAACTTATTTCGGGCGGGGGGAGATAAATAATATTTTAATTTTAGTTGTTTATAATTTTTCCCCAGCTTAAATTTCCAGAAGTCTAAATTGTAATGTAAACTACCAAGTCTCACCAATAGGTGGCGCTGCAAAATGTTGGAAATATTTACTATTAATTTCAGCTGGAACTAATGTGAATTATTCAAAACTGTTTAACTGGATGAGTCAAGTTTACTCGTTACTGTCAAGTGTTTTGATAACAGAATTACATTGGATTATTCACAAGCAGTCCTGGGGCAAAGTTGTCTGGTGGTAATGAAGTTGCCAGGTTCGAAACCCGAACCACTGAAGAACCGTCATGAAAACGACTCTGGTTTACGTTAAATCCGTCGGATACAAAAGTGCACCCGCTGATGTGATGCAGAAGCTTGGAGAGGGGTTGCCAGTTCAGGTATCATATTCGTCATCTGACCGTTGTTCAAAATTATGAGATCCGTTCCAAAATAGCCCTAGTGGTGATTTGAAAAGGGAAATTAATAAAATTAAACTAAACTCTCGCTGTCTCATTTGTCGGATCTCATTTCATGCGATTTCTTATAGACACATTTGAATGATATCATTTATCGATAAAATGATACTGAGTTTGCGGAATAGGTTTAATTCACTTGTAATAACGTCTCATTTGAAAGCAATAGTAAGGCTATTTGGGGACGGACCTCGTGATTTTGAGACCTGGGCAGATGACGAGAACGACACCTGAGCTGGCAGTAACCTCTTCGACATTCAATATCACACCAGCGGGAGGACGTTGACCGAATTAGAGATTTTCCTGTTACAGAAGGACAATCATCTCATAGTTGAATTAGCGGGACATTGTTGTTAATTGCGTGATATGGCCACAGTATATCTTACCTGTTTTGGGTGAACTAGAATAAAGAAAACTATTCTGTGATAATTAATTGTTTTTAATGAATGACTGCCTTTGAAACCGGAATGTCGTCTATTGATGACATGTGATATTAGCAAAAAGAAAAAAAAAATCATATTAATAAAAAATTTCTCTAGTTTTTTTAAATCTGCGAGATTAGTTCATATAACTTTTAAAATTTGTTTTATTATTTCTGTTTAAAAATCACCTGTCTATTTCTGGGCACATTGCAAATTTGTTTCTTGGAATTAGCGTAACATTTATATCCTTTATTTTATATGAAGGCTGTATAAAAAGTAACCAACTTTTAGACAGGAAAAATATATTTCTTACATGACGAAATTGGGACCATAATTCCCTTTAAAATAGTCCTCTTACACCTTCGTACATTTAGCTCAACGATCCATCCATTGCCAAAAACACTCCTAGAAGGCTTCTTTTGGAATGGTGGTCTTCTCCGCTGTCAAGGCCATTTTTAATCGGTTAAACCACTTCATTTGTGTTACCCTCCTAGCATTGTATCCAAACACTTGTTGGATCTTAGAAATTATATATAATTGCTTTGTGTGTCACCAAGATTTTAACAAAATTTGATGCTGTGTCTTTACTCAACTCGCTCAGTCATCTTGAGAGAAATAAAAAATCAGATGAACACTTATAACACCAACTTACTCAATACTGTAATGACTTGATCCTGTCTGATATAATTGGAGAATAGTGTTTAAAGACAAATTTATTATTTACAACCTTATATAGATGAAAAAACTCGTTTTCTTTTAGGTTAATATGATTGATATTATTAACATCTCAGTTAACAGTTATACGTGAACCGTTCCTAGATAAATTTCAAGAAACCTTCTCACAAGAAACCCTAACAGGCTGTTAGCTCATCAAGTCACTTCAGGAGTAGCTCAAGGGATTATCATAGAGCTGATCTTAAATCGGAAGCTCGAATCACATTATGCTTCTCTCATCTCCTAGACTCAACATAATAGACTCAGAATGGACTCCGCATTGGTCACACTCGCCTAACTCATAAACAACATTTACTAGGTGATCGTGCTCCTTTTTGTTCCAAATGCCAAGTAATTTGAACAGTTCTTCATATTTTAATAGAATGTCCTGATTTTAATCTTCATCGTTTACATCATTTTAACTTCTCATCTCTGGACATACGATCGTTATTGAGGGGAAATCCTCACCGGAACCTTTTTAAATTTTTGAGAGCAATTGTGTTCTACCATTTTATTTAAATATCTATATTTGTCTGATAAACCATTCAATTGATTCTGAACTTTTAATATACTTTTATGTACCTTTCCTTTTTTACTGAACACCTGTTGAATTTTAATGATTTTGCTTCTTATTGACCATATGCATGTGTGGCTTTTTCTGGCTCTTGTGCCATTAAAACCAAAAATCCAATCCAATCCTCACCTTCAAAACAACGATCCTCCAAAGAAACTGATGGCTCACTCGGACTCTCAAGCAGATTTCTTCTGACTATCTCTCTCTCAGATCCTCGTCACTTGGATCTCTTCTCTTAGCTCTCCTCAAAAATCTTGCATTTTTATATCCTGTCAAAACTCCGCCTCTCATTTTCTCATTGGTGCTCTCGATATCCCGAATACCCAATAGTTATTCAGAAATTTCCCCAGTGGTCTCCAATTGACCGGGGGAATATTCGTTAATGATTCATCTTCATAGCCGATCCTCCGCAATAAGGATAGATATAACTCCGAAGAGTTTCACACTCTTTCCCTTTTAAGATACGAATTACGCGTGTGTGAGTCATTATATGGACTCGACGTAATGTCCAAATGTTCCCTATAAGGGGAAGAATCCCCCATCTGGCATGTCTGGAACAATTACAAAGTGAGAGGGTCACACAGTTTGACCGTAAAAGCCAACTATCAAGAACGTGAGAATCGAAGATCGTTATAATGATCAAACAGGTAAACAGGTATAATGATCAAAGCGAGGGAGATGAATATTTACAATACCCAGCAATCTGCACCTGATATACTCGAATCCGGAGAAACAAATTCAAGAATGCGCAGTAAGTAGTATTCTTGCACTGCGCACAAGGGCGCCGCTCTAACATCATTACCGCACGCAGGAAAATTTAAGGTCGATTACTTTTTAAACGGCCCTCATATGTGCAAAACGCTATCCTTATTTTACAACCTAAATAATGAATTGACTAACAATATCAGTCATTATCTTTTTAATCAAAAACTTATTGCAACCGTTTCATCAAGATTCATTTACACAATGCGAATGTATCGATATTTAATTTCAAAAAGAGCTCGGAAGAACTTCGAATAATTAAGCCGTAAGCCATTCTAAAATTGAATCACACCCAAAGCCTTCCTAAGCAGGAAACCAAGTTAAATCGATCCTTAATAACGTGACTTAATCAAGATTAAAGAAACGCAAATAGTTAAAACTTCGTGTCAAATCTAAGTCGCTCGGCGTAACTTGGGGGGAATTTTTCGTAAGCTCCTTTAAACTGATCTCGATGTAATCGGCGGACATTAAGGGAGGCGAAATCTAATACTTTGAAAGGTTTAATCAGAGGATGGAAATAGTTAAATAATCTTAACTAAGGTAGCTTTAATTTTGGCTTATCAGTAATCGCGAGTCATAAACTTACTTAAAAATATTATTTGGTTTAAAGTAAGGCAGATTAGGATCTCACTTTCCTAATTATGTACAATTTTAGATACATTTACCAGTGAGTTATTAAAATAAAATTAATGTTCTCTCTTCTAAATAACAGTACACGTTCAGCAGATAGTATATTGCAGTATTTTATGGTAGAGTTTTACTATAAAACTTTAGATATCTTTCTTTTGATCGCATGAAACCAAAATCTAGCATAGAAACGCAATATTATATAACAAAACTTCATATCTAATTTTTTCTATGAAAGTTGTCTTATTATTAACATCACGTTTTCATACATATAAATATGCTGACTTCGTTGGATTCAGCTCTAAGCTTCTGTTCTAAGTTCTGTGCTTCAAATACTAAGAAATGTGTCCTAAATTTTAACCAAGTGCCTTTTGAAGCTATCGTGTTTCTCTAAGAATCTATTTACTTGTTTTAAGACAGACATTCATCTGTCGATAATTTCTGTAGATTTATATTGTTATGAATAATTCTCACACGAGAACGATGCGAAGATTCAAACTTTATTGTCTAGAAAAAAGTGTATAAAATAAACGACCCACAAGCTACGAATTCCCGGCGAATTAACTGTACTTAATACGCTAATTTCGGCTAACAACAAAGCTACAGAATGCAAGTCAACGGGAGAAAAGACACTCTTTCAAGCTAAATCAACTAACGTAACTTGTCGTCCGAACTGAACTGATTCTCCAGGGTAGATGATTGTGTTGACGGGGATATTAGCCCCGGAAGGGGCTTAACCCCAGTACTGGCAGGATCTTCAGGACGTAACTTTCAATCTTCTTTCTTGGACCTTTGCGATGGTTTAATTAGTTGTTGCTATTGTAGATGGGTTTGTGAGGTGGCGATTGCCAAAACTCTTTCTGATTGGTCACTTAGGGGTGTGGGATGTAAGGGTATGATACCATTAATTTAAGGTAAATTAAGCTATTATAGGAGTTTGGATATAAAGAAGAAATTAAAAACTAAAAGTTAGTTGAGTGTTGAACAAGTTATTAGGTAATTTAGAGTAGAATGTTTCGGAACTTTATGGTTTAATCATTAGGGATGTACTTGGGAATATTAATTATTGATTCGTTATTTAATTTATCCATATTATTTTAAAAAGTTGCTTGCTGGTTTTTTAATGAATTTCTTAAGGGGAGGGTAATCTAATTCTTTATACATTTTATTACTGGGCATGAACCATCTCATATTGCAAATTTTTCTAAAGTAATTTTTCTGTTGCCTTTCTATGAATTTTATGTTAGTTTTATAGCATCCCACTAAAGTGGGCGGAGCAACCGTGGAAAAAGTGCCAGACAACTGTGGAACTTTCTATAAGAACAAATTTTTATTTCTTGGCTTCTACTATTGGTGACCTCATTATGTGGCCAATACATCTACATCGCCAAATTAGGCAAATATGGCGATCTTTTGTTGCAAATCTCCTTAGAACAGTATTTTCTCTCTGACGCACTATTCCATTACACTTAATTTTATACAATTAAACTATTTACAAATATTAACACAAATTCATACATATTTACATCTAATTTACACAAAATTCATAACAATATCTACGATATTAATCTATAAAAATATTTAAATTATATTTATTTTTAAAATTCTAATAAAAATTAAATGAATTGAAAATCTAATAAAAATTTGATCCTTTTATCTTTTGAACATTTTCTACATTGGTAATAATTAACTACTTATAAAATTTATAAATATATACGATATCTGATTAAGTATAAAGACCTCATACCAAATTTTATTCAGCTAGCTTTTTGCATTTTTTTTAGTGTTTCTTTGTTCTAAGACGTACCGAATCCATTCGTAGATAATTTTTGCAAATTTATCGTTCTAAATCCATAAAAATCTACAAATTTGGTTTTAAAACTTCATAGCAAATTTTAGCCATTTACCTTTCTGAATTTTGTAACTATCGTGTCTATTTGCTGTAAGACAGACTGGATAAATTTATAGATTTTTTCTGTTTATATCTATATAACTTTCGAAATCTGATAAATATCTATAAATTTGATGTAAAGATCTCATACCAAATTCATCCATTTGGCATTTTGATTTTGTAGATATCGTGTCTAATTGCTCTTAGACGGACCCAATCCATCCATAGATAATTTATATCATTCAAAATCGGATAAAAAAGTCTACAAATTTGGTGGAAAAATCTCAAACCAAATTTTATACATTTAACTCAAAACACGAGTCATTATAATCACAGACATACAGAAATAATTCCAAAAATGCATTTTTCAAAAGTATTTAAAATATAGTAATCAATCAAAATCTCAATTGAAACTTTCTTTTTGACAATGACAATATTTTCTTTTTATTTACGTTCTATACAAATAAGTAAAAATCTTAATTAAACTCACAAAAAAAGCAAAAATCATCATGCTTTGGTTTTGAAAAGCAAATCTGCCACAAACTTTCTAACACATCAAAAATGCTGTTTTTATCCAGTAATCCTGAAGCAGTTACAAATTATCACCTTAACACTCATGCATATTAAGTAATTAATGAAACGAATACACACAAAACTTTTGTTGTTTGTCGCGTGCTCATTCGTATCATTTGTGTTAACAACACTCTTTGCTACTTCACCCATGCAAATGACATTAACCGGGATCCTTTCTTAACTTCAGATTTAATTAGTAACGTTTCCTGGGATCTGCTCCGTAATTATAAGATTCCGTTGTAATTTGTTATTTCAAATGAAATTAGCTGAGACAACATTAATCTGCTCATGCTCGCAGCACCAGAAATGGGGGGAGGGGTGACCAGTTATTTTTAAGAACATATATGAGGGCATTTCTCTGATTTAAAACCAGATGAGATATATCATTTTAGATGGTCTGTTGTTTTCCCATTATTCTATATTTCTATAACATATTTAATTTAAATTATTCCACCGATTTAGAGTTTTAGACATATGTTGCAACTTTTGTTTTAATGGGGATATTTTTTCATCTTTTATATATGTTTACTATATTAATCTTCAAAATTTCTTTCGTGTTCGATTCTTAAACAATTTATCCGAATTCGAGTTTTGAAACTTGTCTGTTTCTTTTAGATGTATTTTTTCGAAAATGCATTCCTTGATTTTTGAGTAATTATTAATCCAAAGACATTCATTATGAAATAAACCTAAACAATATTTCCTGAACTATAATACTAAAACATACAATGTATTTAGAGAGTGCTAATACTGCTACAACTAGAACACAGACGAATTGAACCAAATTAGCATTAAATATTATGGTTAATGCAAAACCAAAAAGAAAAATATGATGAATCCAGCCTGAGGACTTTTTTAAGGGTCACCCTGAGGTAGAAATTCAAACCAGGCATTTTTCTGTGAGGGGTCTGACTTAAATTTTCGGGTCCCGAGGCATCAATTTTTTTGGATGGAAATCAGATCCCTCACAGAAAAACCCCTAGTTTGAATCCCTGCCTGATGGTGACCCTTAAAAAAGTCTTCAGGCCGGATTCATCACATTTTATTTCTTTTGGGTTTTTGTATTAAACTTAATACTTATTGCTGATTTGGTTCCTTGATTTTAACTCATTCATTTGGTACCTTGATTTTCCCCATTCGCGACTTAGCATGCATGGGAAAAGCACACAACTAACCTAAAAACAATGTATTTACAGCGCGTACCTGATATAAAGCAAAACAGCAAATAAAGTCCACATTTCTTTAAAATCAAGTCCAGTCTGTTTTTTATATCGATCGAGATTGAGATAACTACAAAAATATTTTACACAATATTTTACAATGAAAACACTGTTGTCGACGATTACAACACGCTGCACATGCGTGAAATTTCAACTCCAATTAGAGCAAAGCAATTGCTTGAATTTTCTACACCAGTTGGAGTAACACTATACAGATTAAAAATTTTGATTTCCTTTATTCTGTTTTATTTTAATTCAAATGTATTTCAGAATGAATCTGAAAATTCGGTTAATTAACAATGCTTAGTTTGAAATGCTTCAAACATTAAGAAAACAAGCAGAGGCGTTTTAAATAATCGATCGAAAACAGGTTGAGACTAACCTCATTAGCGTAGGGGGAAAACAAAACTTTTTGGCAGGAAAGTAAAAAAAGTGTCGTTTTTACTATTTCCCTCGCAATTTTTCCGTTTTTTTCTATATATAAGAACCTTCCTAGTGTCTTAACGAAAATATTTAAAAAGTTAGCCCGATTGATTGAGCCGTTCTCGAATTTTGTGCTTAGCAACACATTTGGCGTTTCATTTTTATTTATATAGATTACAACAATTTTTCACCTAAAGTATTGAAAAACTTGTGGCATGCTGTGATAAATATTTAAGTTACGAATGTATATGCATCGGCAAAAAGATTTCTGATGAAACTTTAAGATACGTATAAAATTATTGCATAACATTCATTCCTATTTTGGGTCATCTCTCGTATAGCTATAAATTGTTTACAGGATATAATCAGCACTCAGTAGCATTATGGTGGGCAGAATGGAATAACTGAATGGAATTATAAAATGAAAACTAAATTAATTGAGTTGTTTCTTCCTTGACCCGATCAATGATGCCACCACAAGTTTTTCTTCTAAGGAATGTTAATGTGATTCAGTGATACAACGTAGGCCCCGTATGTTATTCAAATGGTATCGTGACTAGCGTAAATTAGATAATTCATACAAATGTATTCCTCAATCACAACAGGTCCGTCTTTACTGCCCGAGATCAGTGGATTGCATATTCAGAAGTGTTTTTTTTTTTCGTTCTTTTTTCGGTTTGGGTGTGTCATGTTTCCTGCTGTGAGTGAGCTTTCATATTCCTTTTATGAAGACATCCCTTAATTGCTACCCAACTTCAGATTTGCAATTTTAGAAATCATTAGATGAACCTGAAGAGTCCTTATGTTATTTTGACATCGGAATAAATAATAATTGAATAAGTTAGATATAAATGTGAGATCGCCAATTTCGTCAGTTGAATCATTTTAAGTTTGGTTTTAATGAGTTTTGCTTAGTGGTGTTCAAATACAAATTTCTTGGAGAAATTTATGTTAAAATTAGTGATTTGCAATACATAAGTATTTTAATTTATACATAAGTCTTTAATTTATAAGTATTTTAATTTATACATAAGCAATACATAAGTATTTTAATTTAGTACAAGCAAAATACCAACTACAATATATACGTTTGAAGAAATATAGCAAGTTTTATGAAATACCACAAAGAAAAATTGCATTGATCTTTGTTCTAAAGCTATTCTTTGACAATAATTTCAATTTAGTTAGTTTGTGTATTGGAATATATTGTATAGTGAATTGGAATATATAGTCCTATTTTCTGCAGCAAATTGAATCAAAATAGTTTAAAAATTCCGAACACTGAGTAATGTTCATATGGTTTCAAAACAGAATGTTGAATTAATTATATGATTACTGATAAAGCCGGCATCCTGGCACAGAGGTAGCACTTCTCGGGTTTGAATCCAGATTAGGACATGGTTGTTGTTCTGTGTGCTATCTGTGAGGTGTATGAATGTACCCCCCCCCTCTGTAAAAAGGGGCTGTGCAAGCAAATGTGATGAGTGAGTAGCTAAGTCGTACTCTTGGCCCTAGTTTGTCGCTACTTCAAAAACAAGAGAATCTCATTCGGCTTAAATCACTGACGGCTGTTAGCGCTTGTCCATGGCAAGTGCCATTTGTAACAACAACCATTAATAATTAATAAAATATTAACATCAATGACAGTGTAGTTTTTATCCACGTCAAAATTGGGCTTAAAATGCGATCATATTTATTTTTTACTTATAAAATTAGTAAATTCCTTACGCCTTTGACTGCAGAAAATATGTGTTTTATACTGTAATATTTGGGTTTGAGAGTAAAATAAATGTTACGACATTTTATGGAAAGGGCAGATTTCTTAAAATGGAAATAAACTCATCCTGTAATTTAAAAACAAAACAAAACATAGTTACAATTTCTTCTTTTACAAAATTGTCCCTTGGACTTTTAAAAAAATACTATTGCTATCTAAGTTTTAGAGTATAGTAAATGTAAAGGTAGTATACTATACCACTAGTGAGCTAAAATTTTGTTCCCTTCCTGCGAACGTATGATGCTTACTATCTCATATATCGGGATAGTTTTTTATATATATAATCACCCTGTATATAAAACCACAATCCCTTTTTCTTTTGGCGTTCCTTATACATCCTATGCACCAATGCTTATATCTACACTATAAATTGAAATAAGTAACTAGAATTAAAATCGTGGATCAAAACATATTATAAAGTTCAAAAGCATTAAACTTATAATGTAGGTAAAAGCTCCAAATATTATCTTTCTTGCTGGAACGAGCCCATTTCTCTCCAAAGAGGGATGCATTAAACAATCCTTGAATTAGCTTTCCTGAAAAGATTTGTCCCATTAATAACAAACCTCTGAGTGTCTCATTATCATAAAACCCCCCTTCGAACTATCTGAAGTGACCTTTGCAAACATGCGAAGGCGATTCCTCTTTGAGTTACTGCATTCGCTATTATTATTGACCAACTAAGCCTATCCCCAGTGAGGCTATCGCGATTTACAAATGCACCTGTACGAAGCAAACGATATCATCAACTTCAACAGAGGGGTCAGTTAGCTCTGGGGTCTATGGCGTGCGTTTCCCGACCTGACTTCTGACCCACCGTGCATATCATTAACATTAAACGTGCCGGCTAACACGCGAGGTTTAAGTTAATACCCACCATTCCTATTCTACTGCACTGGGCAAACGACTGGACGTTTGCAAAAGCATTTGGTGGGGGTGTACCTCGGGGTGGCGTTTAGCACGGAAACTTAACTTGAACCGTGTTCACGTATTTCCGCATGTTGCGTTTCGATGGTGCTGGAGAGAGGAGGAGGTAAGAAAGGTATTGTGGGAATCGAGAGGGGGTAGCTTTGTGGAGGATGGGTCTGTGGGGACTGGTCGGTGGTATAATGAAATCGCGTGGGTTTCTTGGGAGTCACGTTACCGACTTTCTATAAAGGCGTTGTATTTAATTAAGGATGCTGATTATGCAATGGGCCACCATGCTTCTTGCGAACCTAATGGCATTTTACGAAAAGGAATGGCTTTGGTGCCTGGAGTTTTGGTATTTACGAATGAAAGAAGTTGCTAATTCTTCTGTAAAAATACATTTGGTTTCCTGTAGGTATTTTTAACATCTATAGAAATGATGCCATTTTTATATAAACGATTAAATATCGCCTGCATATACTAAAAAGGATATATTGTTAAATTCTGCATTGTTTCCTGAAAAAAACCATCGCCAACTTCTGATTAAGTAATATTTAATCTATTTGGATTAGTGTAAATGATAGGAGTAAAGATTTTTTTAGGGTTGGGATAAAACTTCATTTTAAACCAGCGGGTGTAGTCTTCGCTAAACTTTCTATCATATTTCCCTCCCCCCCCACTAGCCCTTATTTTCCACTTATAAGTATAAACCGTGGATAAAGCCTCGAGAAACTTATATAAAATTGGGGTCGGATAATTATGAAATATGATTTTTTTTTCATCAATCTGCCATATTTCCTAGCTCAATCACGTGAATATATATTTTGGATGCCTTTTTTATTGGACAATTGATAACAAAATTTAACATAAAACCACTGTAGTATATTCACAAGATAACATATTAACATGATTTAGACATTGCATTTTGGGTATTTACGTATTAGACCGTCTTTGTCAACGGTCGTCAACGGTTTAGTAGCTCATTGGCGACAGATTTAAATTTGGCGATAAGGATCAACGGATTACATTATTGCCGGATTGCCATAATTGGCGGGTTAGCAACTCATTGGCGACGACTTCAAATTTGGTGATTAAGTTGCACGGTCTAATACGTATATAGAACTCATAAATGCATTTTATGGTTACTGCATTTATAAAGTGCATACATTTTAAAATAAAGAATGATAGACGGTCAACCGTTCAAATATTTCGCTCAAAATTCGATAAATATCCAAATTTTAGAGTTCTAAACCAGTGTACTAGTTTTTATTTACCCAATTCTTTGCATTTTGTGACTGTCAAGTTCACTCTTTCTCTAACGGTCTGACACAGACTCTTTCTCTGAATGTATTTCGTTCAAAATTTGATAGAAATCTGCAAATGTGAGTTAGTTCTATATATTGAATTTCAACTATGTGATTGGAAGCGTTTATTTTCTATCGAGTTCACAGACACGGACAGACAGAAGGACATAATGGAAAAAGTGTACGTTTTCGAACTCGGAGAGCAGTGGAGATTCTTCAGAATCTCAAGTTCGAATTTTTCTACGATTAGAATGCTTTCTTACATGCTTCAAGTACGAGAAAGTAAGCAATAATAGATTATACAATAAAATTAATGATTTTTAACTTTATAGCATTATTATTCTATGATGCTTCATTGATTACAATGGTAACACTGTAACTATATAAGAAAGTAAATTAGATGAATATAATATGTTCATCAATTTTGGTATAAATGATAGAAAAGTAGAAGCATCTAAGTAACCTGAAGGCTGTATAAACTCATATAAAGAATCTTGTACGGATATTTATTATTATAAAATACCGAAGTTATTTATTTTACCATAATGTTCAGAGATTTCATTCCTTATAAAGTCTTGTGGTCGAGTTCCTCTGTTCAAAGGTTTGGTCAGTTTTTGAACTGAAACGATCTGAAACATCAAAGTCCAATCAAGTGATCTTTGGAAAGATCTCCGGGTTTCTCTTCAAGGAATTTTAATAAATTTTAAATACATATATGTAGTATAATTTTAGCAGATTCTTGGCGATAAAAAAAGGCAACTAAATTTTCTTTTTCAACGAGTGGTATAATTTGTATACCAGGAGAAATAACGTCAAGTGTCTGTTCATATCACAGCATAACAGAAACAAGAAAGTTTTTTCCCTTGATGATTGTAAAAAGAGATTTTAAGAGGGATTTCTTTGGTATGTGTTTACTTAGTTTAGAGAATCATAACATATTTTTGAAACGAATCTGCAAGCGCTAGGGATTTTTCTTTTCGCGAAGAGGGTGAAACTAGAAGGGATTTTTTTAAAGCGCGTGTAAGAAATTAAATTTAAAAGACGTGGGATTTAGATCAGGAATTAAGAGAACATTTTCGAATAATGTAAAAACGTGCTAATTTAAAATAAAAAATAGGAAATTAATTATTATTTATATTAAATATACAATATATAATTATTTTAAATTAATGATCTTTTTTCACAAATCAAACTAAATTATTTTTCATTCATAAAATAAAATAACAAAAATCGTGAATTTCATCCTAAGTACCATCAATAATAATACTAAGCATTTCAGTTTAATCAGGGGTATCAAACAAAAAATAATTCTTAGTGTACTTTTTGTCCTTTGCCCTACTTTTTCATACACGCATATCCGACAATCAGACTCAATACTCCTATAATATTTCATCTCGGATCAAAGTTCAGCCTAAAGTGGGTGCGACTCATCTTTTTCGCTACTTATTTGTAGAAAGACACCCTCTAATTTTGAGTGCAAATAGCTTATCAACCATCTTGCGGTGATCAGAACTATCTCATTAGGCGACAGCAAATCCATTGCATAACGTAGGAGGGTGTGTCAATTTATTATACTTCCACTGAAAAAAAATAAGCCCGAGATCATAATCTGTAGTAATTTTATTAACGGGAACCGAATTGAATTCCCGCTAAAAAAACCATACCTTTAGGCTGATAGGTTGGTGGTGCTTTCTGGTTGTAAATTCGCGAACTTTTTTATTTGTGTTCAGTCACTATGGCAACTGGGCGTGGTTATGGTGGCTCAACGTCATCAATCACATGGTATCCGTTCTTTGACTTACTGCGAGTGATTGGTCAGATGAATTTGATCGATAAGTATCATTCATTTTTACAGAATGGTGAGTGATTGAAATATTCTGAATATTCTAATGAATTCGTGCAATTCTAAGTCATGCAACCCTAATTTGAAGTTGCGCATTGATTGTTGACAAAGATTGCTGTCTTGGCGGGCACCTTCATGCTAAGCATACAATATAGCTGGATTTTTGGTTGCAAAATTTGGATAAAATAATTGCGTCAAAATATTTTAAGAAATATTGTTATCTCTAGTTAAAAAATAGCTAATTTTTTAATTATTCCCAATTATTATTTATTTATTTATTAAATTTCTAATTAAGAAAATTTTTTTAAAAAAAACTAAGTCTTTTTTTAAAAAAAATCTTGGATTTTGAAAAAGTAATAAATAAATAAATGATTTTTAAAAAATTTAATAATAAAAGATTTAAATCTTAAAATTTTTTAAAATAAAATATTTTTGCTTTCTGAAGAATATGGATACCAAATTTGGTTACTGAAAAATATTGTGATCAGTAGTAAAAAAAATAGTTATCTTTTTAATTAATAGGGTTTAGTTTTATTATTAATTGAATTTCGAGTTAAAATTCCAAAAAAGCAGATTTTTGCTCTTTGAAAAAGGCGTATAAAAAATTTTGTTATTATAAATATTATCATTTCTTTTTTAATAAACAGTTTTTTGGTTGATCGAATTTCTTATTAAAATTTAGAAAAAAAAGAGGCTCGTTTTTTTACTATAAAGAATATACATCACTAATATAATTACTTTAGACCATTTGGGCTGCTTTGTAAAATGTCAAGAGATATTAGTTTTTACTAAATAAAAATCCTTTGAAAAAAATAAAGGAATTATTAGTATTGTTTAGATAAATGTTATGAAAAATTTTTGAAAGATAAATTTATGAAAATTATGTTTTAATATTAAATATAACCAAATAAACATTAAGAAAAAACAAATAAAAAAATTCTCTAAGAAGGTTTATCAAAAGATGTTTTTACACTCCTAGATTTACAATTCTTCAAAATTCAAAATAATAATAACATATGTAAGTAATGTATTTTATATTGGTATTACATCAAGGGAGATAATTACAATTTGAAAGTAAAATTAAAAGTTTTAGTTAAAAAAAGGAAAGAAAAGAAATAAATAAACATGGATTGATTTTGAAATGAATGGCATAAAAAGTTTTAGATTAATTTAACTCCTATATTATTGCCACAGAAAAAAAAGGATTACTATTTTTCTCCTATCTACTCATATTATTTCCAAGTCAACATGTTAAAATTATTTAAATATATTATTTCTCATGATTTTATATCAATTCAAGATTTTGAAATTTACTGCTTGTATAAAATATATACTTTTAATGAAGTATTCATAATCTTTGATCAAATTTATTGTTATGACTATTATCTCGTATTCTCCCTGTATATCTTGTTCAAATTTTCAATCGTTAATACAATATATTTTATTCATTCAATAAATTTTAAGTAATTTTTTTAAAAAATTGTAGTGGATGACACTCGATGTTAATACAGTTTTATCAACTATTAATTCATTAATTAAAAACTAACTTTCTCACCAAAAATCTTTATTTCCCCGCCACCAAAATAAGCAACGAATTCAGATTGTTTTCTTCACACTAATGCGGTTAGGCTTAACATTCTTCCGGCCAATTATTTTAAACGATTCTGTGTATTTTCTTAATGTTTGGTGAATTTAAAATTAAACAC
The DNA here is from genome assembly GCA_026289955.1 of Argiope argentata. NCBI lineage: Eukaryota > Metazoa > Arthropoda > Arachnida > Araneae > Araneidae > Argiope > Argiope argentata. The sequence continues at coordinate 1,095,341 of JAOUZG010011536.1, read as the reverse complement.
TGTTAATGAATCAATTTTTCCGATTCATTTTTAAGTACTTTCAAATGAAAATAATTTTTAAAAATAGAAATTTCTAATCTGTATTGGTTTACCCCAACTGGCGTTGAAAATTCCCGCTTTTTGTCTTGCCACAATTGGCTTTGAATCTTGAATTGATGTTGAAAATTCAAAGCTAGTATAATGTTTTGATCAATTATTTATAATAGGTGTAATTACTAGGCTGGGTTAGCCTGATTGGTAGGACGTTGGACTTGCATCCCTATGGCTGCGAGTTCAAACCCGTCAGCCGTTCGTGTGTGAGGTAGCTGGCTCTGTCGTGGTCACAAAGTCCTTCCTGTTGAGAGTAATACCACTGGGGTACTGGTTCAGATATTATCGTTCTCTGTTTCAGACCTAAATTACGATCTGTAGATGAATGAATGAAATGCAAAAATTAAGTCTAAACCGTAAAAAGGATTTGTGACGTATGTGAGCTAGAAGTCAGACTTCTACCCTCGGTCAGACTTCTACTAGTCAGACTTCTATATCTACTATGCTCAGAGAGCATTCCCTTAGAAACTACTGCAACCCTCCTTCCGTTGTTAACCGAGAACAACAACAACAATTGTGATTATTCAATAAAACTAAAATAAAATTTTCCCCAATAACCTAAATAAGAATTGATTTTTTAAAAAAAATGTGTTTTAGTACTTGTATTTTTTAGAATTTTAATTTATAAATCTTAAAAGATTGCTTTAATTCTTTCTAATTTAAAATTGCATGAATTTCTTCTAAAATATTCAAACTACATATTTTAAACTGTATTTGAGATTTAAATTTTTATGTAATTAATCTATAAGGGATTAAGCAATTAATTAAAAATTGTATCATGCGAACTTTCTTTTCGTTATAAGTCTCTCGCTCAACTTTTTATATTATTCTAGACATCAATCTTCACCCCTGCACGTAATAACTGCCATGCTAACTATAATTAACATTTTTAAACAAGGAAAGTTTATACTAGTTGATAATGTTCTGACTCATTGATTTATTTTCCAAGCTACTCTATCGAATTTAACAAGGAACAAAAAAAAAGAAGGTTTTAGTGCGTGTTAACATAAAATACTTTAGAAAGTATCGAATTTATTTTTATTTAATTTAGAATATTATTAAAATCTTACTATATATTTGTATATGAATACTGACTTCTAAAATGAAAGTTTTTTTAAAAAAAATACTGGGTAACTTTTCGATTTTGTTTATTAATACATCTGTGCGTGAATAATACAATAGATAAAATATAATCGTGTATATTGTATACAAGATATTGCTTGGAATCCAAGATTGCCATTATTGCAAATTGATAGGCATTAGTGATTCTAAATTAGCGCCTATAAAAATTAATGCAAAAAAATATCTGATATTACATTTCTATTTGATGTTTTTTAAAGTGTATTAATTTTTTAATTATAGTTTCTTTTTTTTTAAATAAAAATTCTGAAAATGACTGTTTCTTTATCCTGAAATTCAAGGAATAACCTTTTCAATAATTCTAATTTTTTTAAAAAAAATTTTCATCGATTTTTATTATTCTAACTTTTGATTTTCGTTATCGCCTTGAATGATATTCATGACTGTATTTTGGGCGCTCCATTCTTTTTTTCTTTTCATCTTGAAACAATGATAGCTATAGTCATAAAAAAACAGCAATTTCTGCTTAACTTGTTTAGAATTTGATTTCTAACTTTAATATATAGATAGATGCAGACAACATTAAACATTTATAATTTTTTTTCATTGTTATTATGTCAGAACATGATGTTATTTTGGGAATGAGCATCAACAAAAATCCGTAGGCCAAAAATGAAATTTTATTATCTGCACGAGCATCTTAAAAAATCAGCTTTTAGTTATTTTGTAAAGCAAAATTATATTGCTTTTGTAAAAGCAATGATAATTTTGCATTTACAAAAGCTCTGATTAAAAAAATAAGTTAATGAATACAACAAAAAAACCCCTTTAAAAATGTCATTTTGAGCACGTGATTATATGAAATGAAATTAATAGGAAATGGGATATTTTTTTTAAAAACAATAAATGCGATACAAAGTTTTTTATGATCGTTTGCAATATTAAAGTGACTCATTCAATGAAACGATTAAAATGAATAAAAATACAATTTAACTTGTACAAGCACTTTGTGCTTGGCCGTTCAAGAAATGATGTTCTGAGATGATACATTGAAATATGCACAGCAGATTTCATTTTAATCTTTATTTCAGTATTGATATCGATATAAAGAATTTTTTAAAAATCTAAAATAATGCAAAGATAATATTTGTATGGGGATTTTTTCAGAAATGATGATGGAAAACCGTAAAATAATTTTAATCCCCTTTCATCCCACTTAGAGAGTTGCATCTATTTAACAACTCAATGAATCTTTTTAAATACTAAGGAGCATATATATTAAATTTCACCGAAATCCGTTGAAGGACGTGGAATTTTATCAATTACAAACAAACACTCATTTATATATCTATAGATAAAAGCTAAATCATCCTCATCACGTACATTTTAAATAGCTTCCTGTCAGATCTTAAAAGATAAAATTCAAGACCCCCCTTGATAAATTAAAAGGATCTGCTTTTAAATATCCTTGAATGATATCCACTTCGCGTCAAGACCTTCAAAAATTAGAAAGAAGACGAGACCTAAATTAATTTCCTAATTTAATTTCTCAGATAAATTGTTTTCTTAAGCTCGCTGACGTGAAAAGGTTTGTCCATTGATAAAAACAGAAGGAGGAGAAAAATTCCAATTCTTAAATTAGCCATCTTAATGAATTTAGTGAAAATCGTTAATTGCGTAGTAGGTGTGTACCAGTGAAGTGCCACACTGTACAAGAAGGAGTTGGTAATGAAATTTATCCAACATAATGACTTTTGTTTCACTCTCACCGGGAAGAGACGTCAAAGGCGGGGAAAAAAAGTCAATGGAATCATTAACGCCGTCCATTTCCTTAATTTAATTGGTGAATTCATTAAAGATGATTTTCCATTTTGCTCTTATGCTTTTACATCAAAAATGGGTGACTATTGTTTGTATTTCTAAGAGATATTCTTATATTATATACAATGAATTCCATTTAATCTAATTGTAGTTGAAATAGTGAATTTAATTTGCATTGGAACTTTCAAAATTAGAGCTGTTGTTTCCTTTTTGAAATCGGTTGATTAAATTTTTATTCCATTTTAACCCTCTCACGAAGACACTATTTTACACGGTTCGTCTTGAATTTTAATTCTTCTTTACGTGATTGCTTTCCTTTTTTTTTTGGTGAAATAAATCAGAGTGGTTGAACACATTCTCTAGATTTAAAGAAAAATATTTTAAAAAATCCTAATATCATTATATAGTGTAAAATAATTAACTAATAGTATGATGGAAATATCCATCATCACACAAATTTACGTGTTAACTACAATACAAAATCTGCAATGTTCTCTTTTAAATATCTCCATTCAGTATCATTGTTATTAGGGAAAAAAATATTAGATTTGATTTTTAAAAAATATTCCAGAAATCACACATTTATTCCAACTAAAACAAATAGCGGATTGAAGAGTTCAAACCCGCTATAATGATTGTGACATTTTTTTTATCATGTCAGAACGTGATATAGTTTTGAGAATGAGTTTTCTGTCGTCAACAAAAATCTGTAGGCGAAAAATAAGTATTTTATTATCTGCACGGGCATCTCACAAAACCAGCTTTTAATAACGCGTTGCTATCACATTTACAAAAGCTTTGATTAAAAAAAATAAATTAAAGACTACGGCAAATAAAACCTAAAAAAATGCAATTTTGAGCACGCGATTATATGAGATGAAATAAATAGGAAATGCGATATTTATTTTTTAAACAATAAATGCGAAACAAAGTTTTTTTGGATCGTTTGCAATACTAAAGTGACTCATTCGATGAAACTATCAAAATGAATAAAAATATAATTTAACTTGCACGAGCACGTGGTGCTTGGCCGTTCAAGAAATGATGTTCTGACGTGATACATTGAAATAGGCATAGCAGATTTTATTTTAATATTTATTTTGCGGCTACGTTCCCTATTGCCCAATAGTTACGAGGGAAAAAAAACCCTACTAGCAACAACCAAGTTACAGTAAATCTCTTCTTGGTACAACTTTTTTGTTCAATAAATGTTTCAATAGAAATTTCATCATCATGTAAAGAGGAATTAAAATGCAGGTAATTCGTATTTATATATATACTACTACCCGCGACTTAGTGCACGAGGAAATTTTGAAGTGTATGTATGAGAACTGGCAGTGTGATCACAAATGAACTGGCAGTGTATATAATATAGTACTGTTGAAAATAATTTTCGCCAAAATAAAATAAAAAAGTTTGTCGCCAAATTTTAATGAAATGGCCGAATGTAGCGCGAACGGCAGCATAGCGTTTCCTGTCGTATGGTTTCGATAACCGTTGCAGCAAATGAACGGAATTACAACAAAAAGTCAATAAAGGCATAAAAATGAAATGCAAGTAAAAAAAATTTAATCGAAAATAATGAATGTAGGCCAAAGGAATACGTACAGCAGGGGCAAAATATCAAGAGAAATGAGCCGGAAATATCGCATTACAGTAACATAAGAAAATGATGGCAATTCAAACCCAAACACAGCGTTACCAAAATTCAACAACCTCACAAAGCCCCAAATGGTTGTATATCAAAGATTAGTCCACACAACTAACCTAAAAACTATTTATTTTCAGAGTATACCTGAAATAAAACGCAACAGCTAACCAATTATTCAAAAGCGTTTTTCTGATTAGTCTGACCAAAACAAAATTATATCAAGAACATTCTGCGCATGCCAATTGGAACAACTCAAATATGTGAATTTTCTACGTCAGTTGGGTTAATACTGATCAGAAATTTTTAATTTTCTTTATTATGTTTTATTTTGGTTTTTCCCCGTTAGCCTGATTAAAGAGAAAAATCGCCAAATAATGTAGAATTCCGCCAAATTTCATACAGCGATTTTTCGATTGTGTTCGGCTAGCGGAAAAGTACTTTTTTTTTAATTCAAAAGTACTTCAGAATGAATAAGAAAGTTCTATTAATTAACAATGTTTATTTTTAAATGCATCAAACACTAAGAAACTAAATAGAATCGTTGAAAATAACTGGTCGAAAACATGTTAAGCCTTACTCATTTGGCGGTAGGGAAATGAAGATTATTGGCGGGAGAGTTATTTTTCAATTAATAACGATTCAATTAACTGGAATAAATAGTAGCCTATGTTCTATTCTAGATTATCATCTATCTCTGCGCTAAATTTCATCCAATTTCATTCAGCCGTTCTGGCGTGATTGACTTACATCATCCATCCATTCTTAAAGACTTTCACATTTACAATAGTAATATAGATATATTTTTAAATTTCAGCGATGTCATTGAGGATTTCTGAGATATAAATACAAAAGTATTAGATCCATCCTTTTTTGAACTTTCTAAATAGTTTTTCTAATCTGAAAGCTATAAAATAACCTTACATTAAGCTAACTAAACAGCGCAATAAGCATATAAAGTAAATGAATACCATTGTCGTAGCAAATAAGAAATGGGAGCTAATTTACTGGCTGAGGTGCAACATCTCCCGTGTACGGTTTTAAAGTAGAAATAACTGATCTTAGAATGTTATCAGCCCTTCTAAGCAGGTAAAACCCAACACAGAATTCTATCTGAACTCCTCGCCTCTGGGGAAAGCTGTAAGATAAAATTAATTGTGTAATTTTATCTTACAGCTGTGAGAAATTTTTAAATTTTCCTCTAAGAACTTTTAATTTCGGTTCTCTCTTTGTTGTCGTTGTTACATATGGCACTAACCCTTGGATAAGCTCCCCGCTGATACTGCAGCAGATTTAAGCCGAAAGAAGCGTCTCTTGTTTTTGAAGTAGCGCTAACTGGGGCCAAGAGTACGACTTAGCTACATGCTCATCTCATTCGCTTGCACATCCCCTTTTTACAGGGGGGAGGGCACAGTCACACATCTCACAGATAGCACACAGAAGAACAATCATCCCCGAACCATAACGCGAACCCAGGACTCCCAGAACACGGGGAAGACGCGCTACCTCTGTGCCAGAAAGCCGGCGTCTCTCTCTCTCTCTGGTAACTAGGATGACACGGTTACTTCATAGTTTCAAACATACACTATGGCGATTGACCATCATGGTAGGATTAACAATCGTTAAAAAAAGTCGTGGTTACCTAGTGGTAATATCTTGTTCTCAGAGTTGCAAGATTCCTGCTTCAAAATCCTATTCCATTAAATGACGGTCATGCTAGCCTGGTGCACGTTAAGTCTGACGTTCTTGGGTCATACCTGCTCTTGTTGATGTGATGCGAAAATGTGAAAAGGGATGGGGCTACCATCCCAGTTATTTCCCTCATCATCTGATAGAGGGCTGTCCCAAAATAGCGCTAGGGTTTTTTTTAATGGCGAATTCATAAATTAAACGTAAAAAGTCAATATGATTGACAGTTGTTATCAAATTGCTTTCCCAATTCCCAATCTGTCAATCCCAATGTAGAGATGGGAGATAATTATTGGTCTTCAGTGGTACAGAGGCTGGTACCACGTTGACCTGGTGGTAAGGCAAGAAGGTTTCAAGATCGAGATCCAATTCCACCAAAGAATCGTCATGTAAGTGGGCCCGGTGTGCATGAAATTCATCGGGGCCAAACGTCCTCCAGCTGATGTGGTGTTTCAGTTATGGAGAGGGGAGTGACAGCGCAGATGTCTTCATCGTCATCTGATCATGGTTCAAAATTACGAGGTCCGTCCCAGAATAGCCCTAGTGTTGCTTTACAACAGGATGTAAATATAGTCAAATTAAACTGAACCGAAGTACAGGCTATCCACAGTTATCGAAAACATAGTGAATAATAATAAAGAATAAATTCTCTATTCGATTCAAAATCGAATTAACCAGAAGATATCACCCAGAAAGTAAAATGAACTATTAAACTCATCCAAAACAAACCTCATCATGAGAGTTCTATATGTCGAGTATTTATGTGAAAGTGAAGTCACGGGAACTTAAATAAAACATGTTCTTGTCGGTCAGTGGTAGTAAGAGTTTTTTATTCATTTTCTGTTTTATGATAAAAGTAACCTCTTCAGGACCATGATCATGCAATTCTCAATTCACGAGTCAAGAATATAATTCATGTGCATTTCATCAATGAACATGTAAAGATATATGATCACAGTTCCAAACAGGTTAATTTTAGACAAAAAAAATTAATTTATAAAAATACATCAAAAATTTACATTTTGTCGAAATTAATTTGTTAAAAATATTTTGACAAAATATATTTTTTAAATATGCTATTTAAAAAAGCAATATATCTTACAGGTTTCTTTATTTCACATTAAAACAAATAGAAAAACAAAAATAAATTTATTATTTAAGTTAAAAAAAGGATCTTATTAAAAATGTATAGCTTTGATATAACATAAAATAATCCAAATATTTCTAAAATGTTTTATATTTTTATTCCAACTTACGCAGAGAAAAAAAAGAAACTTCTTAGAAAACTGATTTTTCATCCTATAATTTCAAAAGAAAGGATGAAGAACATATTTAAGATATTTCCTCCCGTTTTCAATGCATAATAAATCTCAGATTCTAATACCGAGTTTGAAGTTATGACTCCCAAGATATTCATCACGAAAAAAATGTTGACAAATATTGAAGGCGAAAATATTGGCGTTGAAAAATGAAAAAAAAGTATGTTTTGATCTAGTCCCATAATTCTTTCTGGAGCAAAAGATTTTGCATCGTTGGTTGCCAACATTGGAAAATAAACTATGAATTTTAATGACATGTTAAAAAAATACTCATATTACGGTCTTTCAGAAATATTGTTTAATACTGGATATGTTTACGTTTTCAAAAATTCACATCATTTTTATTTTTTGAACTAGAAAGACGGAACTAAAACTTTTTGCTTCTATTAAATATTTTTCCGTCTTTTATTATTAAATCGATAAATGTTATTTTTTTTTTAAGAATTAAAAAATAAAAATTACTGTGAATATTTCTTTAGAGTTATGTTATATTTCAAAAAAGGGATCTGATTTTCATTTCATTGTTGCACTTTCTTCAGAATTTAACTATGAATAAAATACACTATAAATTTTAACGACATTTTAAAAATATAAATAAAAAATCCTTATATTACGGTCTTTCAGAAATATTGTTTCCACTAGATATTTTTACGTTTTCAGAAATTCCGCATCATTTTTATTTTTCGAACTAGAAAGACGGAACTAAAGCTTTTTGCTTCGATTAAATATTTTTTCGTCTATTATTATTAAATCGATAAATGTTATTTCTGTTTTTTT
>JAOUZG010011536.1:1049115-1070411 GCA_026289955.1 Argiope argentata | reverse complement strand
CTGCCCCGACAGACTTCGTACTGTCTCAAGTTATTGGGCTTTTGTAGCCTAATAACGTACGTACGTGTTTCACAGCACTTGGAAAATAAAAAGAATCGTTTAATACATAAATCCTTTCAAGAATAAAATAAACACATTAAGAGCTCTTAATGCCGCATTAATGTATATTAATAAAAATGGATCGCAAATATGCGTTGCTAAGCACAAAACTGGAGAACGGTTCGACCGATTCGGCTAATTTTTTTTAATATTTTCGTTAAGACACTAGGATGGTTCTTATGGAGAGAGAAAATGAAAAAACTGCGAGGAAAATAGTTAGAGAGACACTTTTCTTACTTTCCTGCCAAAAATCTTCATTTTCTTCCCCCACACCAACTGAAGAAAATAAAAAGTTGCGGCTAATGAAATAATATTGCAGTTATATGGCTGAATCAATTATTTAACATATGATTTAATTATCATATGATTAAATTATTTCCCCATTACTATTATGAATCAAGGTAGTTGGTATTTGCATATACAGTTTTAGACTTTATACAGATTCCCAGGTACAGTTGGAAATGTTTGAAGGGAATTCGAACGCAATTTTTATTTAGAATATCGATGACATTTGGATAAATGCGAGTACATTGTTAAAAGAAAATAGTCCGTAAAATACTCAAGTACTTCTTTCCAAAAAGTAATTCCTTTTTCTTTTTTTACTAAATATGTATTGCAAATTTATTGAAATAATTTAATTGAAAGTAAAAGGCTGTTGCTTCTCTAATTTTTGACTGAATTTAGATAGTTTTATTGAGTGCCAGTGCAAGTACTCTAATGTTTCACACATAAATGTCGTTTCTATTATCTTTAAACTATAATGCCGCACTCAGAGGAAATAATAGTGACACACACACCCTTCGTTTCTTTTTTTCCCTTCCTTTTTTTCTGCAAGTCCTTTTTTTTCTATCTATATTTTTTTTTCTTTATTTCCTTTTATTTATTTTTTCTTCGCTGCCTAGACTTTATTTTGAGCAGGAATAGATAAAATATCCATACAGACTAAACACCAAAAAAAATTAATAAAAAAGAATCGTTTAATATATAAATCCCTTTAAGAATATCATTAAAACATTAAGGGCTCTTAATGTCGAATTTATAAAAAAAAAAGAATTTTTATCTTTAAGAACAACAAAAAAAACTTTATATCAGAACACAATCAATAGCAATATTAAAAAATGAAACACCATCGAATAAAAACGAAGAAAATGATATTCACGTCCGTTGAGAAGAATGTTTTTAATCAGTATAATCAGCTGCATAAAAGTAACTATTTTCTTTCTTTTTTAAACACCCCGTTATCTATGAATTAAAACCAACTGACTTCGCGTATTTCTTTCTAAACAAATCATAATTTATTACTTCCTGCTATCTCACTCAGTTGGTGTGGAGGAAGGAAATGAAGATTTTTGGCGGGAAAGTAAGAAAAGTGTCGTTTTAACCATTTTCCTCGCAGTTTTTTTCATTTTTTTCTCTCCATAAGAACCATCCTCGTGTCTTAACGAAAATATTAAAATAAAAATTAGCCGAATCGGTCGAGCCGTTCTCCAGTTTTGCGCTTAGCAACGCATTTCGAGCTGCATTTTTATTAATATAGATAATATTAGTGTATTAGCCATTGTACCTGTGGTTACACCTGCTCTATTTGTTAATGAGAAAAATAAAAACACATTCGCAAATATTATGACGCCATTGCTTTGATTTATTAAACAGAAAAAACTTTCCCCGATCTTAAATTGAAATCGGTTAGAATTAATTATACTTAACCCGTATATATTTTCCTTATTTTATCATTTTCGGAATTTTGAGTTGTCTACATTTTTAATTACTATCTATGTTCTGTAAAAGTTTAGGTTTCTATGATGGCAACATAGAAGGTTTTTTATTTTATTTTATTTATTTATTTATTTTAGAATTTTGCGTCATGTATAGCAATAAAAAAAGACGATTAGAAGTTGGAATTTTGAATGTTGTCTTCTTAATAATGAATAACAAATATTTTGAGAATTATTAACACACACCGATTGTCGCTTAGTACAATTTTTATATACAGCTTTTAAAGAAATTTTAAGATTCTCAATCATAATTAAATGGAATGATTCCGATAAATGATATTTTTTCTCATATTTAGCGCCTATATATATAACAACTGTTTTGGGTTAATATAATTAGTCAATAAAGTAACTTTGAGACTCTAGGTTCATACCATTTACTTTAAAGATATTAAATTTTATTTTAAAAGATTAAAAAAGGGAAGAAAAGCTAGCATAATGGTTCTTTAGTCTCAGGCAATTGTTCCATGACTTAATACTTGATGCAATAATACATGTAAATATCTAAATATAATCTTTTTCTATAAGTAGAATTTCAACGATTATAAATTCATATAATGTGCTAAATAATTTGTGCGATCTAAAATAAGCGTGCGTTTTGCAGAATTATACCAACGCGCACATATATATTTACTCAGATAATATTTTTGATTTGAGTATAATACTCCATTTGTAGGTATGACTTCCAATCGCTATTATGATTTTGAAAAGATATAACGAGTAGGAGCTTTAAAATCCAATTGATCAAATATAACTATCGTAACTAGTAAGCAATTTGGAAGAGGTGAGTCTAAACAGCTGACAATATTTCTGTTTATCCTTTAAACCAACAATATATTAAAAAATTATAATCAATTCCTACTTAGGTCAATAAAGAAATTTTCTTTTATTAAATTAATTAAATTACAATTGCAATTAATATAAATATGTATATACATATGACAGAATCACAATATTAAGCGACAAAATACAAAGAGAATTTCTTCGAAATTTTCCATTCTCCTTCTCGACAAGTTATCTCAATCTTAAGATTAGATAGAAGAAATGACTGACTGAAACCGCAACTGATAGAAGAAGTTAACTGAAGGCAAAAATTTTTAGGAGAGAAATCGGAATTGAACTTAAAGCTTAAAATTTCTTCAGTATTATTTTTTGAGAAAAATCCTCCATTCTAACCACCAAGTCACAACTGCAAACTCACTCTTGAAAATCATTTGGATAAAACGTATATTTAAAGCAAAAATTTACCAAAAAATTATTTATTTTTCCAAGAACTGAATTTGCATTCTTTACCTTCACGTGAAAAATATTGAAATCCTTTCATATTAAATATTGAGCTACTGCCTGTTGATTTCAATATTCATGACAAACCGCTAAAACTATATTTAAAGTATTAAAAATTTAATTAATGAGTTAATATTTGAATAAAGCTGCATTAAAATCAAATGTCATCCACTACAAGTTAAATAAATTACTTGAACTTGAGTGGATGTATAGAAAGTATTTTATTAACGATTGAAAATTTGAAGAAAGTATATGTTGTTGTTACTTATGGCACTTGCCTTGGAAAAGCCCCGGTTATACATCAACAAATTTTAAGCTGTAGATATACGTCTCTTGTTTTAAAAATAGCTCCATCTAGGGCCAAGAGTACGACTTAGCTACGAACTCACCACAATCCTTTTTAGAACGCGGACTTCATTCATGCATATTCATTCATTCATCTCAGATCGTAATTTAGACCTAGAACATAGAACGATCACCTCTGACCCAGCACCCCCAGTGGTATTACTCTAGACATGGAGGACTTTGCGACCACGAACAGATTTAACGAGCGCCAATCGCCACACACACGGGGAAGGAGTACGAGTCCAACTCTCTACTAACCAGGCTATCCCGGCCCTTTATTATATAAATATATATGGGGATATAATTATATAAATCTATATAGGAAGAGAGTGTGAACTAATAGTAAGAACTGAAAAATTCCATTGCTTCCGTCTAATAATTTTCTGACATTAATATGCAATTTAATTATGGCAAATCAGCGTAGCACGTTTTACAGATTCCGTGCCAAATCTTGGACACCTGAACTGGATAATCAGTCAACCTCACACCTTTAATATCTTTCTTGGATCTATTTATCACACTTACCGAGGCATCACTGTGACTTAAAGGCATCTTGGAGACATACATCTTTCAGAAAAACCACGATCTGATCTCAAGATTAGATCTCGAGATCCGAGATAACGATCTGTAAAATATCATTTTGATTACAGGGTACTGGTTTATTTTTTATCCCCCTGCTGTCAATTCTCTTGCAAATGTATTCCATTTTTTTAAGTATCGTGGTATGTTGCGGTTTTGGAAATTTCAGGTCATGAAGAGGGATGAAATACCAATTTTTATCCGGGATAATGTATGTGATAATTTGGCGCAGAACATTATTTTCGGTATTTATTAATTGGCGATGAAAGAGTCGAATATCGCCAAATGTAGCGCAAAACGAAATTGGCATTGTAACCCTATAAGCACGCTTCTAACTTAAGAGAAGAAAAAGGAGAATCTGTTTACGCAGTTTATACAAAATTTATAGAAAGAAAATATTATTCAATTCCTACTATTAAATCACATTTTCCCTATATATATCTTGTTCAAATTTTCAATCATTATTAAAACACTTTTTATTAATCCACCCAAGTTCAAATACATTTTGAGAACTTGGAACATTTTTTTCCCTTTAAAACATGATTTTTCTACTTTTAAACATGACATATTAACATTTCAATATTTGCATCAGTTTAAATATTAAATTAATGCCGTCTTTCTGGCTCAGAGGTAGCGTGTCTTCCTCGTGTTCTGGGAGTCCCGGGTTCGAGTCCTGGCTTGGGCATGGCTGTTCTTCTGTGAGGTGTGTGTCTGTGCCCCCTCTGTAAAAAGGGGCTGTGCAAGCAAATGTGATGAGTGTGTAGCTAAAGTCGTACTCTTGGCCCTAGTTGGCGCCACTTCAAAAAAGCAAGAGACACTCCTTTCGGCTCAAATCTACTGCTGTATCAGCGGTGGGCTTGTCCATGGCAAGTGCCATTAGTAACAACAACAACATTATTAAATAAATAAATCTCATTGATTTCTTTTTAACCCTTTCAACTCAGAAAAATAATTCGATGCATATTTATTCATCTAATGCAGGGACTTATTTATTGCTCCTAAAAAACAAATTTATATAACTGTTTAAGGTGAATTTCCTTGATAAATTAATTTGCATCTTTTTACCATTCTATAGGTATTTTTAACAATCTAAATTGAAAATGAATAAATAAAACGTCAAAATGAGGCACCGTCTTAACTGCTGCATGAGATGTACCATCCGAGTGAATAGGGTTAATTTCTGATGCATCATAACATTTTGCTTTGTAATAATATTAACATTTTAAAAATTATAATGTTAATATTTCTTGCGTACAGAAAACTGTGAACTTTGTTTTTCGTTTCCTATAAAATTTAAACACTGGATTCACATCGTTTTTTTAGATCTTTCAAATATAATTATCATACTGTTATGGAATCTCTTAGTTTCTTTTCTATTTCTAACATGAAATAAATAGACAATATTTATTATATATCTATTATTTATTTTATTATGTAAGCTCCTTTTTGATATATTGAGTTATTCCATCTCTCAATATGCCATCTCCTCAAAATTGTTGTGTTTGGGACGAGAAATAATCGTCGGAGCGAATAAACCTCGCTTTTATTTCGCTCATGAGTTTGAAGCTCTTATCGCGAAGAGAAGTATTTAAGGATAGAAAGAAGTAGTAATCAGATGGAGCTATATCTGGAGAGTATGTAAGGTGCGGTCAAACATTCCAATGAAACTGTAGCTTCCTTTTTACGACTAATGCAATATGTAGTCTCCGGTTGTTACGATAAAAAACAATGCCTTATCGGTTCATTAATTCTGGCTATTATTTTGCTGTGACTGCTTTTAATTCATCTAGTTAATGACAATATTTCTCAGAATTTGTTACACCTTGAGAAAGGAGCTTGTAGAACATTACGCCTTTCCAATTCCATGAAATTGACAAAAGAACTTTTTTGGGATGCTGTAGAGCTCTGATACGACTAAAACCTATGTCATAAACGGCTAATAGATAAGCCCGCATGTTTGCACAAGCAGAGCCAGATGAGGCCATTTATAGTGCGAGGTGAAATAAAGTTTTGATTCAGCTTAATAGCTTAGTAATCAAAATATTTTAAAAACTCCAAAACATTAACAATCAATACAGTTTACGAATAGAAGATACTTCTCTAATTCATGACACGGTTTCATCCTTAGAGAACTAACTTACGCCTTTCTAAATGTAAAGGGATTTTTTTCCCTAGCTGTGATTTGTTTTAATTATAATGAGTGTCATGAACGGGGAAAATTTAATGACTTTTACAATAAGCTTCTGGGTAAAAAGAAATGATAAAAAATCAAGTGCATTAAAAAAATACATGATTTTTTTTTCTAACTACCACAGCATATCCTGGAATGTCTCATGACGATTTAATGAGCACATAAAAAAGGAGGGAAAAAACGGTGCTTTCGAGCGAAGAAAGTATCAATTGGTGCTTGGAACTGCAATTTAACAAGCGTTGACGGAAGTAGTGCAACATGGTTTTAGTTTTAATTAATTACCCAATATGAAAGACGCCATCGCAGCTTGAACCCTCCAAAGCTTATAATTGGGATTAAAATAATAAATTATAGCTGCGATTAAAGTGAGAACTATCTATCTCGTGACATTTATACATTTTTTTAAATATTAATTGTTTCGTAGTTTTCACGAAATCATGTTACAAAAATGAATTCACCTTGTTAATAGAAAGTTTGTTGTTATTATTTTTTATTATACTTTTTTCCCTAACATATGCTTTTAATCTTTTTTTGAAAATTTGTATGTTTTAATTTAGAATTTATGCTTTAATTAAAAATGTATAAACTCATTAAAGTAATTAGCAAATGCGTTTTAATGTCATAATTTTACTTATATAAAGATGGGTTTGTTTATTTTTTTCTACAATTTATATGTTTTTATCCAACCTTGATGAAATGTGACATCCGACTTAATCTAAGCGAAGAGAAAGGTCGCTGCTAATTTTATTTGAAAAAATTATTCAAAACATGTTAAAGATTTTTTGTGGGGGGGGAGAATAGTTTAAACCGATTTGAAACGATCACGTAATTATCGATATACGCATGCATCTATTGTGAGTTTTTTTTTCATCGCAATATAGTTAGAGTTTCAACTTTTTTCCACGTATCCAGATTAATTTTGGTTTCAAAAATTCCTGTTTAAACTGGTTTGGAATAATCTCGTAAATGTATCGCAATTTTTAAAATAATTGCCAATTTTTTGTCCCTACATTTTGATACTTCAAATGCACCCCGAATCAAAATAGCATCATGTTCTTACATGGTAATTAAACATTAAAGATTTATATTTCCGAAAATACAGAAAGATATACGGTTAGTCTTTTTTGAAGGATTTGGTTTGAAATTTAACCCTTTAACTGGTTTATTTCCCTTGCTATCAAATAAGATTACTGCTTCTAATTTGGGAGCATTTTTTTTATTTTGATTCAAATGGAAATCCATGGAATACTTGGCTTATCTACTTATTCGAAGTCATTTTACTATTGAATTATAGTTGTTATGAATGATTTATTTTTTGTTTACAACTATCAAAATTCGATAAATCGATGCACGTACGGCGTACGGGCAAACCGGTTAAAGGAGTTAATACGGATAATACTACAGCTCCTAAATAATTGTATCAAATTTTATACTACTATACTTCTACGCATTGTAATTATCTTGTACAAAGAAATAAATATTTTTTTTGAGTAGAATTCCCTTCAAAATTTGATAGCTTTTTTCAAATTAAGTGCAACATCCTTTCTTCTTCGTTGAAAACGTTTTTGAGTGGCCGTTTTCCCAGATAGAAAAACAAACTTTATTCCTAAGATGTATTTTTGAAACTAAGGTTGTTCTGAAGTACGGATATTTTTGAAAAACTCCAGGTCGAATTTTTTGAAGATGTATATTTGAATTTTAAGATATAATTTTATGCGAGAAAATGAAGACATGAATTTTAAATAATAAGGTTAAGCTGATATTTTTCTCAACTGTGTCAATTTTATGTTTTCTGTAGAATTAACCACATCGGTTATTAATTCTTTGGCTTTTTTTTCCTTTTAGAATGTAAAGCTGTGAAACAAAATTTAGTATATGTTTATTCTAATGCATATTTTTTATCTTATCAAGTCAAAATACATCCATACTAATACTAGTTTTAATACTAGTATCCATTCTTATGTTTTTCTAATTCTTAATGCATATGCTCTAATTCTTCCAGTCAAGTCACGATGCTTTGTAAACTAAAAATATTCAATCTAAAATTAAATTTCCAAATGTTCTCTTTTCTAAATTGCTCTTTTTGCATTCTGTGAAAACTTTGCATCAAATAAACCGCTCCACTAAAACTTTATTCAAGAATTTGCAAACCGAATTACATAGGCCGACATAACTTTTTTCAAATTTATTTCAGCATGTATCTAAGTATATAATAAATATATATAACATTGAAGAAGCTCTAAAATTACTAAAAATAAACCAAAAAAAGTTATTTAATTCGATAAAAGGGCCTCTTCCATCTGTGCTGCGCGTGTCTCGAGTGGAAAAAGAATGAAGATGAGAGGTGAAGATAGTGGTATCATGTATTAATTTAGTGAAAATGGATTAGTATGAACCCTTAGAAGATGCTTATCATAATCAATTGATGGATAGGTGGAATTTTTCTTGCCGGTTAAAAACTAGGCGAAAAGTGGCCGAGTCGAGTGCGTGTGGGCTGATGATTTAATGAGCGGTTAGCAAAAAAATGCGCCCCTCGTCTGTTCTGTTAAGATTATGTGAGAAGGTGTTATCGTTTATAAGATCTTTTCGTGAAGACTGAAGAGGGTATTTTAGAGTGGCGACTAACATTCTCATTTTATTCAGGAAATAATTTTTAGTATGCTTTGATCATCCCATGAAAAAAAATTGTTTAAAGACCAAAATTTTAATAGTCCTTTGAAAATTAATGTTTTTATGAGGAAGATATTGTTTAAAAGAGTTTGTTGATTTGTTTTTAAAAAGGGGGATTTTAAAATCTTTATCTATTTGGTTACGAGATTATTTTTCAAATTATCTTTGATCTTCTTATTAAGATATGATTAAACTTGAAGCAGTTGCATTATTTTATTTTCTCTTTTCGATAATAGATGGCGATAACTAATTATGTACGCATCCCATGGTGCATTGCGATTGTAATTATAATGAGGTGAGATGCTGTTCTGTTAAGGTGCGCGCGTTTATGTCTTGCCTTCGTGTGATGTCTGAAATGTGATCATTAAAGAAATGTTAAAATTAATTTGTTGAGAAAAACTGTTTAGGGTGTGTAGCGAATTGCGCTATGCCCGAACTCCCAATCTTATGATTAGTAGTCCAGTACCAAATCCGTTGGGCCAAAAGTGCACTTCGGTCCGAGGGATGTTGGCTGTCTTATACGGGTAGCATTCACCACAACTGAAAGGTGGGTGAACAACCTTTACTGCTCATGTTACTTTATAACCTGTAATAGTGGTTTAATCGAAACTTGCCCTAATAAAAGTTTTATTCCCATCTTTCTTCTATATAAATTGAGAATTTTGGATGAGTTGTGGATGTCTTACTAATCAATTTTTGCTATGAAACCAACACATGAATACTTTATGCTTCGTACTATAATGAAGAAAATCAAATAGAATTCTTGGACATCTATTTTTTAACCAATTGAAATCAACGATTTTTTAATATTAAATTATACTCTTTATCACAAGATTATATACCAAATTTCATTTATTTAAGTTGTTGCAGTTTATGTGTAATCGTTATACATATGTGCATGCAAGAGTATATATAACTTTTTTACAAACGTGAATGGGGATTTCATATGCCGTGAATGCCGTTACGATACACATGCACTGTTAAAGCAGTAAACAAATTTTATCCATATAGATCTTTACATTTTGTAATAATTGCGTTGATTTGTACTCTGACAACTTTCTTCTGAATAAATATCCGCAAGATTTTATAGGAATCTATAAACTTTTGTCAAAGATTACATACCAAATTTCATACATCTAGTCAAAGCGTTTCTGGCTTAATATATACACAGACAGACATAGATGTAATTCTAATAATATGACTTTTGTTCTCCTGAGAAGTAAGAAAAGTGGAAATTCTTCAAATTCTCGGATTCGAATTTTTGAAGTTTATAACAGAATCGCATTTCTCTTTGTAATTAATGATTCTCAATAATTTTTATATTTTCCAGAACATTTATTTTTATCGTCAGGATTAAAAAGGTATAAAATCTTTGTATAATTAATATTCGAGAAAAACATTGAAATTTTCTGTTATAATCTGAATTTGAAAATAAAAACTGAAAACTTATGCAATTTTGAAAAAAAAAATTTATAAGTATAAACGTCATTAACATCCAAATATTTTTCATTTTCCTATTATGTCTAATTATTGAAAAATTTAATTCGAATTAATAATGAAAGAAATTTGAATTGAATAGCATCATGTCGCATAAAATACAAACGAAAATTGTTCAATTTTATATTTAGCTAAAAATATAATGTATAAAAATAGATAATTGGTAAAATTCCAAGAACCACTTTCATTCGCATAATAGTATCTTCATTTTGTGTAGAATATGGTCGCGGAATTAGGAAATTTCATTAAAATTTAACGAACGCACTTCACCCCTCCGAGGAATTGCGAGTTTCTTCTGCTTTCACCAGCATTGACAGAGAAAATGAAATTTTGAAGTATACTGTAATGGTAATGAAGGTACAATTAGTAGCCGCTGAAGAATTCCCCAAGTTCCTGGCGAAGCTTTCATAATTATCGCTTAACTTGCCTTAATTCATTTCACTAACCCACTTCCTAGCAGTTTTCTCTTGCAGAAGGTTTGACATTCCTGCGCGGTAATTAAATGCGGAATGACTGGGTTCTTATAATTTAATTTTGGCATCATCACTGTAAGGGTCTTTATCATAGAAGTGTTTTAAAGTGCCAGAAGAGAAATTTTATAATGTAAGGAAGAAAAAAAAATGATTAAGTTATGTACATTTTCTGGTTTAACTAGTGAAAAAAATTCTGGTTTTGAGTAAAGTTTGGAAAATCAAGATGTTATAGCATAAAAGTATTTAAAAAATTAATTAATGATTAAAAATATTGTTTAACTTTCGGTAGTTAAGTTATTTTGAATATATTGTAAGGAAACTCAATTTGTTTTAGTTTAGTTTTATTAACGTTTCATTTTAAAGCAATGATATGGCTATTCTGATGCAGTCTTCATAAAGGGCCGGGATATCCTGGTTGGTAATGCGTTGGACTCGTTTTCCTTAGGTTACGAGTTCGAAACTCATCGACCAAAAGATTCCCCGAGTGTATGGAGGCTGACGCTCGTTAATTCTGTTCGTGGCCACAAAGTCCTCCATGTCGAGAGTAATACCATTGGGAGTACCGGGTCAGAGGTGATCGTTCTCTGTTCCAGGTCTAAATTACGATCTGAGATGAGTGAATGAATATGCATGAATGAAGTCCGCCCCTAAAAAAGGGTTGTGGCGTGTGTGTAGCTAAGTCGTACCCTTGGCCCTAGATGTCGCTACTTGTAAAATAAAAGACATATATCTGCGGCTTAAAATCTACCGATGTATCAGCGGGGCTTGTCCAAGGCAAGTGCCATAAGTAACAACAACATATACTAGCGCTAGTTAAATCTGTAAAAATTTGGCACAGAATCGAAAAAATGTCCAACGCTGATTTGTCATAATTAATTTGCATAATGATGTCAGAAAATTATAAGATGGAAGCATAGGAATTTTTCAATTCTTACTATTAGTTCAAACTCTCTCCCTATACATATTTATATACTTTCCTATTTGTATTTATATGATTATATCCCTATATATATTTATATAATTACAGGCCGGGATAGCCTGGTTGGTAGAGTGTTGGACTCGTTCACCTTAGGTTACGAGTTCGAAGCTCGCCCGCCAAAAGATTCCCTGAGTGTGTGGCGGCTGGCGCTAGTTAAATCTGTTCGTGGTCGCAAAGTCCTCCATATCGAGAGTAATACCACTGAGGGTACTGGCTTAGGGGTTCTCAGTTCCAAATCTAAATTACAATCTGAGAGGAATGAATGAATTTGCATGAATGAAGTCCGCCCCCTAAAAAGGGTTGTGACGTGTGAGTAGCTAAGTCGCACTCTTGGCCCTAGACGGCGCTACTGGTAAAACAAAGAGATGGATTTCTTAAGCTTAAAATCTGCTTCGTATCAGCGGGGGCTTATCCACGGCAAGTGCCATTAGTCACAATACAGACTTCGTAATTTTGGAACGCTGCCACATAACGTGGATGACACCTGAGCTGACATCCCTTCTCCAAATGTCAGCACAACACCAGTGGAAAGGTGTTAGACCGCGATCTATTTAATAAGCACCGGACTCGCATACACGACAGTTCTTAAGTAGAATTGGATCTCGAACTCGAAATCTTCCGGTTCCGGATCCTTAGAATCATGCCATCGCTTCATTTACTCAATTTGTAAATATAAAAGAATGTTTGGTGAAGTGATGAATTTTGATTATAAATGTTATTAATTCTGTATTTGGTTTATTAATATGAAAAAAAAATGCATTAAATTTATTTACTTAACAGAAATGCATTATTGAGTAATCGGTCCTTCAAATTAGAATTAATAAAAGCTAGCGTCCTGGCACAGAGGTAGTGCATCTTCCTCGTGATCTGGGCGTTCCAAGCAGGGCGTGGTTGTTCTTCTCTGTTCTATATGTGTGGTGAGTGAATTTGACCCCCTGGTAAAAGGGGCTATGCAAGCGAATGTGATGTGTGTGTCATCTTCATAGGAGCTAGAAGTCAGAATTTTGGCCTCGGGTGCTCAGGGATCCATATCGTCAAAAAATACTGCACCCCTCCTTCCATTATAAAGTGGATTCTCTTTTAGCAATTGCACACTATGAATACATTGATTTTTTTAAATTTTATTTTTATCCCAACGAGTTTTAGAAAATATCTGCTTAAATAGTATAGCTTACATATACTATTCAAGCAGACAAATGTGTCCCTCTGACAAAATGTATTGGAATTATCGAGAAAAAAAATTGAGCAATAAATACTATCTTTAAAAAAACATTCTTTAAATTTTCAAATGTTGGAAAAAACATTTTTGAGGTGTAATATTATTGTGGAAAACATTGGTCTGTAAATTTAGAAGTTAAAACTATTATTAATTTATTAAATATTCACTTCACCATTTAACTGTTTCGAACTCTTCGAAAAATGCTAATAAAAACTATGATAAGCATGCACATGTTATATAAATATAATAAATGATTAATTATAAATATAATAACTAAATATTATTTTATAAATATAATTTTTCTAGTTGAATAGAATCGTCATAGTGCAAAATATCGTACTTCTTTCATATACTCGTCGAAAACAGTTAAAGCGTTTCCTCTTTTTGTTTTAAACAATGCCGTATCAAATACTTGTGTTGTTATAAAACTTTCTTCTATTAACGAAATGAATAGAAATCCACTGGAACGACGATAAAGCAAATTATTAACAAAAACGACATACTAAATAATCTGGATTTTACTTATCTTCTCCTTGTAATGAAATTATTTTCTGTTTATCTTTATGAATTATTCTTTGTTTATTCCCATAAACTAATTAGCTCACTTCACGACATTTATTTATTTATTTACGATGAAAGAAATAAGCAGCAGTTTTACGCTTTGGTTCCCTCTAATAACTGCCTTACAAAGAAACTGTTATATAACGGCGCTGATTTCTTTTGAAATATCCACATTTCCATACATATTTCCAAGAAATCCTACCAAATAATGAATCTAAAGAAGATTTTTTTTTGTATGTTCAGTGCTTCTTAAAAAAATAAAAAGAACGGGATTTATTTGAATCATATAAAAGAGTTGCAGAAAATATGGTCCTTTTATTACAAGAATTCTATGAAAAAAAAACATATTAGAAGAGGCGTTATGAAAATGCCAGATTTTTGTTCATTCACGGCTACAGTTAAAACGGTTTATGGTTATTTCTCCATTATTATTTTTTTTGGCTCATTAGAAACGTCTCGCGGGTGCTTTGGTGCGAATTTAGCGAAATTTAATTAGATAGGTTGGGTCGAAAACAAATATTTTGTGTTTTTTTAGCCAATTAGTTTTATTTTTAAATGTCGAAATGTATCTTGATCCATTCGCGACAATTGATTTATAAAAGCATAAAAAACTGTATGTTTAAAAATATGATCCGCTAATTGTACTGAAAAGGTTTGATTAAAATATTTATATAACTTCTACCCTTCAATAAAGTGGGGATGATATTTTGTGTTTATTTTAGTCAATTAGTTTGTTTCTAATCCGTTCGTGACTATTGACTCATAAAAGCATGAAAAATGACGATAGTTTTAAAAATGTAGACGGTTAATTGGATTAAAATGATTCGATAACAAATTTATGTAAATTAACTCATGTTATATTTTGTGTTTATTTTAGTCAATTAGTCATATTTTGTACTTATTTTAATCAATTAGTCCTATTTTGTACTTATTTTGGTCATATTTTGTACTTATTTTAGTCAATTAGTTTGGTTTCTAAATATAGAAATAAATCTTGATTTGTTCGTGAGAACTACTTTATAAAAACAAAAAATTACGATAAATTTAAAAATATAACCTGCTATTTGTATTAAAAAGATTTGATAAAATATTAGTATAACTTCGACCATTCAATAAAATAGCGATCATATTTTCTGTTCATTTTAGCCAACCAGTTTTGCTTCTAATTATAAAAACTTATGAGAGTCTGTTCGTCAATATTGACTAATAAAAGCATAAAAACGACGATAGGTTTAAAAAAATAATCGGTTAATAGGATTAAAAAGATTTGATAACATTTATGACTTCGCCTATATTATATTTTGAGATTTCTTTAATCAATCAGTTATATTTTGTACTTGTTTTAGTCAATTAGTTTGGTTTCTAAATGTAGAAATAAATCTTGATTTATTCGTGATAATTGACTTATAAAAAATTATGACAAATATAGAAATAGAGACTCTTAATTGGGTAAAAATGATTCGATAAACTATATAACTTCCACTATTAAATAAAATGGCAATTATATTTTATAAATATGTCAATTTATATGAGCTCTATAATGAAAAAAACACTGGCGTTCTGGCACAGAGGTAGCACGTCTTCATCGTGATCGGGGCTTCCTGGGTTCGAGTCCCGATCAGGGCAGGGTTGTGCTTCTGTGTTCTATCTGTGAGGTGTGTGAATGTGCCCCCCTGTAAAAAGGGGATGTGCAAGCGAATGTGATGAGCATGTATCACTTTCATATGAGCTTGAAGTCAGACTTCTAAACCTCGGTTGCTCAGGGGTCCATACCTCAGAAGCTACTGCACCCCTCCTTCCATTGTTAAATTATTCTTTGAAGTGTTAATCTACATCATCAAATTCTTAGACATAATGCAGTCTCCCAAAATTTCGATTTTATAATAAAGGCAAGAAGAACGATGGAAACTAAATATTTAATATATCCCATAGATGTGCTGAAAAAGAAGTATTTAAAAATGTAATAAACTACATCATCATATCCATACATATAATCAGATCCATCAGATCCATAGATGCAAATGCGTCTGTAGATTCCAATTTATATTAAATATCAGAAGAAACTAAACATTTAACAGATCCCGAAGAAGTATTCACAAATGTAATATTCTACGTCATCAAATCCTTAGATATAATGCAAAGGCACCGACAAATTCGACTTTATAATAATATGAAAAGTAAAGAGGAGAAAGAAGTATTTAATATATCCCATAAAAGTACTGGAAAAGAAGTATCCAGAAAAGTATTAACCTACGTCATCAAAACCTTTAATATAATGCAAAGGTACCAACAAATTCCACTTTGTGATAAACGGAAAAGTAAAGAGAAGAAAGAAATATTTAATATATCCCAGAGAAATACTGGAAAGAAAGTATTCTGAAAAGTATTAATCTACATCACCAAATCCTTTAATATAATGCAAAGGCACCAACAAATTCGACTTTATAATAAAGTGAAAATTAAATTTGAGAAAGAAGTATTTAATATATCCCAGAGAAGTACTGGAAAAGACGTATTCAGAAAAGCATTAACCTGCGTCATCAAAACCTTAAATATAATGCAAAGGTACCTGAAAATTTGACTTTATAAAAAGGAAGAGTTGTGAGATGAATTGAACACTTAATATGTCCTAGAGAAATACTGGAAAAGAAGTATTCAGAGAAGTATCAATGTACATTATCAAATCCTTTGATATAATGCTAAGGCACCTGCAAATTCCACTTTATAACAAATTGAAGAGGAAACTAAACGTTTAACAAAATAAACCCACAGAAGTACTAAGAAGTGTATAAATATACGTCACCAAAACCTTGGATATAATAATGCAAAGGCACTTACAACTTTGTCTTTATAATGAAGGGAAAGGGAATGAGAAAATCAAAGCATTTATTGCATCCCAGAGAAGTACTCGGAAATGTATTAATCTACATCAACGAATCCTTAGATATGATGCAAAGGCATCAGATCAGATCAAATTCAATTAAAAAAACATCTCCATTCTAGCCCTCTCAATCATTCATTACATTCCAAATTCATTATTAAACCCTCCGCAACCATCCGTCTTGGCATTGTCTGGGGCAGGTCGGACGACAAGCCGAACAGATTACCATCACCTCTCCGTCAGTTCCAATAAATCAAAAGCAATCACTTCGCAGCTGGTAAAAAGAGTGGTCCCCGTGTTCCGTCATCTTTGACAGCATCTGGCCCGATCGGGGAGGGAAGTCCGGAATGCGACGTCTTGAAACAAAACACGCCCGGGGATTAGAGCGGGGATCTGGCCGAATCAAAGCCGTCACTCCAATTTCTTATCCGACGCTAATCGCCATCTGGAATAATTCGATGACAGTTTTGGCGGCATGTGTCGCCCGACGGAGTTATGATGTGCCCGATCTGGCGGAAACCGACTCAAGCTGGATCTGAAAAGGGGATTTTCGTTTTTCTCGTGTTCTTGGTCAATGTTCTATTTGCTTCTTGATGTCTTAATGTATAGATATAACGAAATCTTTGCATGTTTAGGCAATTAAATCTTTCTTTTAAGCAGCAGAAATATTCCCTCGTCCTCTTTTTCTTATCCTTATTTATTTTTAAAGTAAATTCATATATCTTATATATATATATATATATATGTTCTTCTCGTATTGCAGAATGTTCATTCGTATTCAGAATGTCAGTGCTCATTTCCCAAAAAAAATTAGGGAAAGAATGATCATAAATTACTCCTATTTGAAGGGATTATGTTATGTCAGCTATAAGCGACAGCCCATAAAATAAAATTTACAAGGTGTTTCAGTGCACCATTTCAGAACTTCTAAGAGGGGTAGGGTACATCCTGTATCATAGAGCATTGTGGGATCGTAAATGCTTTCCTGAAGCATTGTTATACACAAAAGCACCATAAAGAAAAAATACTGTAAATGAGAAATCGTTTTAATAATACATGAAAAGATCAAAAGGTGCATGGATTAAAGTAAGTGTTCGAAGTTTCTTCGAACACCCCATTGCAGTGCCTGGAGGATTCTGCTCGGAGAATCCTCCACAGGCTGCAATGGGAAACCCCGACTGCGTTTGCTACACTTCGTGTACTCGTTCTTGGATTCCCCTGTACATGCTGCAGCACATTCTGTTAGGCGTATGCAGTCCGTGTTGTTCTTACCCTGCCCCCTGTAGCTTACCCTGTGAGCTCTTTCTAATGAACCTGTTGAACTAACCTCTGGTGTAGTCTCGCAAAGAAATTATGACTGGGAATACGCCTCTTCGGATATCGTCCCGTGTACAAACGCTGTGCGGCTGGCCCGCTACAATGTGCAGCCTCGTACGCCAAATGCATATCGGCTAACTCTACGATCGTGTAATTATACATCCTACTAGCTTGGCGTTCTTGTACGAAATGAAGATTTCCTCCACGAAAGTTCGAACTTTTCGCACAATGCCATCTACCGCGTCAAGAAAGCGTTTCTGACTACCCATGGGTATATGATTTTGGTGCGTCAGGATGCACCCTAACCCTCTTAGAAGTTCTGAAACGGTTCACTGAAACACCCTGTATATTTTGATTAGAAAACAATAAAGAAATTGTACTTTAATATACCTGGGAATGAGCATACATTTTGAAGCAATAAGTATTAGCTTCATATCGTTAGAGTTGTATTCTCCACAAATCTGAATGCTACCGCGATTAAAACCCAAAATGTGTATTCCTAAATACCTCATATTTCCTGGGTAATTGGCGGCATACCTGGGTAATTATATACGTTGCTGTAACGAATAATTGTTAATTAATAAATTAATTTAAAAAGGGTATTTTGTAATGTGCCCACTACAATATGATTATATACTTGTGTCATAACGAAGCAAGTTTTTTGCACTTTGATATGGTGATTGGTATGGTAATTGGTGCCCAATCTTGATATGGTGATTGGTGTCCACTCTTATATGTATAGTGATTGGTATACAATCTTGGTATGGTGACTGATATGCAAGCTCGATAAGATAGTTGGAATGCAACTTTGGTATGACACTTGGTATGGTGAATGGTATGTAATTATTTGTATGCAGTTTTGGTATGAAAATTGTTAGGTAATCTTGGTATGGTAATTGGTTCGAAATCGGTAAACGGTATGCAATCTTGGTATGGTAATTGGTGTGAAATTGGTGTTGTTATTATTATTAATCCCAGATGGCCTAGCAGTGCTAGACCATCTCCATAAAACCCAATATTTCCAAAAAGTCCATGAATAGAAACGAGTCTTTGAAAATGTCATGTTTGTAAAATTTAGACAATTTAAAATGTGAATGGGAGAAGCTGGAGCGCTCTTACACCAATGACATTCCGGGAAATACTTTTGTCCCAGGTGAAAAGTGAGTGAGGCCTTTAATATGTCCACTGATGAATCGAGAGAGGGCTGTACTTTGTTTTCTATCGCCCCTGGTCTGGAGGGCCCTTCCAGTTCCAATCTCTAAAGTAGAAGGAGTTATTCGGAGGAACACGCCAAAATTTATTTGTCTCCACTTTAGTGAAATTGGTAAATGGTATGTAGCCTTGGTATGCTAATTGCTGTGAAATTGGTAAATGGTATGTAATCTTGGTATGGTAAAGAAATGAAATCGGTAAATGGTATGTAATTTTGTAATTAAAATTTTAGTTGTTTATCAGATCTTCGTTCAATTGATCTAAAAAAAGGCATTATAGGAATGCATTTATAATATACAGCATTAAGAGCTGATGTACTGAAAAGTAACAATATGTGAGACTTGAACATATTAATCTGAGCTTTAGGGGCTTTTCCAACATCTATGTCTAATGTCCACAATTTCGTACGTATGAGGGGTAATATCTTTATTAAAGATTATTAAAAAAACATTTTTTTGAGGGAAGAATCTTTTCCACTGATTACATGATGTTCTTAAAGTAATAGAATAAATATTCAGAAGATTGGTTAAATAAAAAAATGGTTGAAATGTGAAATTAAATTGAGTAATTATTAATATACAATATCTGGGACAGATTACCTATTTTTGCTGTTGCTACTCTTCAGCAAAACTTTAAATGACGTACTCATTCATCATATATTTGCTAAATTAAACAAACTGTCTCCATAACTAGAAAGAACCATTAAAATTATGAGTGTTAGATTTAAGAAAGATATCTATTATCTTCTTTGGTATTTTCAAATTTAATCTAATCTATAAGGAAAATCAGGCACCATTCTTATTTAAGAAATTTCTAAGTGTCCATAACTATTCAAAAGGAAAAACCATAATGATACGCTGGTAACTCAAATAAACAACGTCACAAGTTTGTCGCTGTTTATTTGAAGGGAGCGTCAATTAATGGTCCGAATTCCAGGAACTTGTGTAACAAACTCTCCCTCGGGTCCTCGATTAATTAATACCGACTCCACTTCGGAACTCTTATCTCCGTCGAAAGCTGCCTTTTGGAAAAGGATTTGCTTCTTTTTCCTCCCCAGCTGAGGGTGAATTCGGAGGGTGGTCAGTTATCTGAGTGACAGGGTGAAAAATGGCGGGCCATTTATAATTTTGTTTGCAGAGGCCTCGTCGAATTTTCGGTCTGTATTTCGGCAGTGTATCCAGGAAGTGCATCGGGTTGAGTTATTATCTTATATAAATAGAATTGGTAGGAATTAAAATAGATTTCCGCTTTTGGGCGGATATTCTTGCGAAAATTTTCATAAATTGTTATGAATAGACGTTTCTTTTTTCTCTTTAATCCTTTATATACTGAATTATGTTGCCATCAATTTACCAACTTCATTTTTGTACCAGTAGTTAAATTTCCTCGCAAAATAATCTCAGAGAGCTCAAGAGAAATTTTTTAATTAATTTAATTATATTAATTAATTTAATTATTAATATTTTTTTCATTCCTACTTTTAGCTTATATTAATTTCTTGCTCTCTGGGTTACATTCTCCATGTTCTTTTTAGAATACTATCGGCAAAAATAGTCATATTAAGAAAATATATGAATACCTTATGAATACCGTCAGAAGATAGAATATTAACTTGGCATAGCTTAAAATCTGGACTAATTTTTAAGAATTACTTGAGGCAAAACTCTTTATTGAGCAAACCGTTAGTTATTATGTACAAAATTGGATTCGTTTGTTATTTTTTGAGTACTCAGCATTCATTTCAAAAGTGTGTATTCAAAATTTGAAATTTTTTAATTAATTTAAAATTATTCGAAAACATGAGTTCTTTTTTCAAAAATTTGGGATATATGATTGCATAAAAAGCCATGTTTATACTTTAATGTTAAAAAAAAAGATTTACATTAACCCTAATTCTATATTTTTACAAATTTTCTTTTCTTTTAATAGTTTTCCTGAAAATAATTTTAAGGAATAATGAAGATGGAAGGATAAATGTCAATGTGTGATATTTTTGAGACGGAAAAAAATCGATTTTGGATTAATTTTGCATAAAATTAACTAAAGAGAAAGCCATATCTATGCTGACCTTTCATTTCAGAATTGTACACGATAACAGAAACACACTATATGTTATTTTCTATTTTACACCACAGTGTTTGGATCTGTTCATTTTTGTGCCGAAAAAAAAGGGATTGTGTCACTTGCGCTCAGTCTCATTAACGCTAACTCATTAGA
>JAOUZG010011536.1:1028493-1046115 GCA_026289955.1 Argiope argentata | reverse complement strand
CGCTTTTAAGAAAATTAGACAGAAATTTACTACTTTATTACCTGCGAATAGAACTTTAGCACATGATGCTGTATCTGAGAATCAAGCGCTTTAATGCAGTACGTGTAGATGCTGCATTTAGATATCGTGTGTGGTACATTAGATTATGTATAGTTAAATCTGACAATAAATGAGCTAGGAAATGAAGTAATATGTTTCAGATTTGAAGGAATTTCAGTAATTATCAACTCTTTCGACTTGAAAATATGCTTTTCTCCCCTTAAGAATTAACCATCGGCTGTTTTTTTAAAATTTTAAATATGATTCTTATAATTTATTATAGCCGAAGCGCTTATTATTTTGCAAAAAATATAACTTATTTGAACAACTTTAACGTAAAAAAGTACAGTAGCTAATTTCAAGTATCCGTTTATAGAATATATATACGTAAAATCATAAATACATATTGAAAGAACTAAACATTATTGATATCCATTTAAATTTGAATAAAAAACACTTTTTATGTTGTTGTTTTTTTCATTTTGTTAAATAAAATTAAACTTTAAGACATAAAAAGATAAAATCCTCCTAAAACTAAAAAAATATAGTTCACTATGATAGATTAAATTTGTATTACAGGCATCAAAATTATAATTTTTATAAATGTCTTCAGTGTAGGAAAATTATGAACGTTCCTTTATAGTAAATTTTTAAAGCAAATCTCGCTCATTCTACTCATTACTTCTAACAATCGTTTGAAACGCGGTAAGGGTCATTAGCATGTTTCCCACGGCAGCCTTTTAACGTTATCAGAGATATGGAGCGTCATTCTCACTGTGAAGATGATTGATTACCGTATGGCGCGTATTGTAAAATCGCCAAATTTTACATACAAAGATAAAAGTTATAATGTGGTACCCTTTTTGAGGCTTTAGCGCAAATGACACCCTCTAATGAGTTAGCTCTAATGGGATTGAGCGCAAATGACACAGAACCAAAAAAAATACTGTACATATAGCTTAATAAACACCTTATTTACAAAAAGTGGAAGTGCATAACATTTTTTCTATTTTTACGCCTGAAATTGTTACATCCTTTTATCTTTTCTAAAACTAGTAATATAACAAATAATCTATATAACAAGTAATAAGAAAAAATCATTTTTAAATCGATTCTTACTTAGATCAACAAAGAAATTTTTTATTTTAGTTACTTTTTATTAAATTAATATAAAGAATTTATCAAAAATGGATTTTCACAAGACTTGAACGCGCGTTTTTAACTTCACGTGAGAAACAATGACATCCTCGCATTTTACCGATTGAACTAATATTTGTTGATTTAAATTTTCCTTACAAATTGCTAAAATTCTATTTAAAGTAATAAAAAAATGAATTAAATTTAATTTATGAATTAATATTTCAAAAACCGTTATGCCATCCACTAAAAGTTTTTAAAAATGTATTTGAACTTTAGTGGATGAATAAAAATTATTTAATTAACAAATGAAAATTTCTACAAGATAATATATAGGGAGAGTGTGAACTAATAGTAGGAATTTTTAAAAAAGAAAGGAATGTGTTTGATATCATCTTCTAGAATGCCTACTGACTTTGAAGTAATTTTTGTTAACAAATTTGCTATAAAACTTAAAAACTGCAAAATGATGAACGATTCATACAGAATTGACAAAGATACGGATTAATATTGATATTAATTTATCACTAAATACTTATTTGATACTCTGCTCATAATAATAAAAATGGCTAGTAAAGTGTCTAACAGATATTAAAATGTTCTAATTATATAAATAAACGATAGTATAACTGAATGCTTATCATATGAAGTGACTTATTAATAAATATAATTAAAGTTGATAAAATACAACCAAAAGATATATTTTATGTAACCATTAATTTATTACGAATTGACTAGATTTAGCAAACGATAATAATGATCAATATATGTTTTCCGTTACAGATTGAAAAAGAACTGAATTGTTGATAGATTGACAAAATACAGAATAATTTTTTTTTAACTTCCTTTATCGACTTCGGCATCTCTAAATATTGGATGTGAACGGCACGAAATTGAATTAACGAAAACTGATACCAGATGGCCGGAAGGAATCGGAAACGGTACAATTAAAGCGAAAGAAATATGAAGCAGATGGGAAAGTGTAAGAGTAGGAGGGGGGGTCGACAATAGAAACAAAAGTAAACATTCAAATAAGTTTATTATCGTGTTGAAATGTTTGACGCCTTTTCGAAAACATAGCCGTGAGGCGTCTTGTTCGGAGAGCAAAAATGCACAAAAATGAATCAGATTCTTTTCAAATAAATTTCATTTACGAAAGTGTATCAAAGCTTTTGAAAGATACGAACCGTTGTTATATTTATACCGTTGTGGATAGCATTTTATATCAATAATTTAATGACATGTATTATTTAAAACTTATATTAGCATTTTTTAAAGTAATGGAATACTTTAAAAAGTTAATTTTTTGTGAAATTATATATTTTTAAAAATATAATATTGTTAATATTTAAACAGGTTTCTTTATAATGAACTTAGAATTTAATTTTTAAATCTATTTTTTGGATGCTGTGCTAGTTTTTATATTTATATGGACATGTTTTAATGTTATTTTGCATTTTCAGATGCCATTTTCATAAATTTTAATTTGCGGTAAAATTTTCAGACAAAAAACGTCATAAATTAAATTTTAAAGCATATTTTTTAAATTCAAAATTAGTATAATAATTTATTAGAACTTTCTTCAGATCCTGAACTAGGGAATAAGTAATCTATTTATTTAGAAATATTGTTTAGTTTAAATGCTTCTCAATAGGAAAAAATTGAAAATTTTGTGTGACCTCATTATTTAAAAAATGAACAAAAATACTGCTTATTTTATAGTTCGGTAACGATATATATTTCTTAAGCTATCTAGTGCATACCAAGCAAATCATTCGACAAATCTCTAAACTAGATGATTTTTGCTTTATATCTCTCGATAAGAAATATCTTTTTCCCAATTTTTGAAAAGTATTTGCCTCTTAGATAGTATATTTTGGTCTATTTGATGTTTTTCAATATTTTTTTATGGAAATATCCAAAAAACATAACTAGTTTCGAAGGTTTTTTCAAAAAATTCTTTCCGTGCACTGTCTTATATCAATATTATTGAAACAGCTTAGGAATATGTTTTGACAATCTTTTCGGAACTGTTATCTTCTCTTTGATAATTAACTAATTAAATTGCTTCTAATCTTTAGATTTATTTAGAAGTATAACTTAAAATAAAAGCATCATTTCAAAGAATACTTTTATAAATGTACTAAGAAGTAATCTTCAATTTTTTTAAATTGTTTTTTGTTTTATATTGTGTTTTTAATTAATTATTAATTATTGTAAATATAATGGAGACTTACAATTATTTTTTATTAAAGACTGATTAGCCTATAAAACTAAAACATAATTATATTAATCGAGTTCTTTTGTGTAAATATTAAAACAATATAATTTTAATCAAAAGCTATAAAATGTTAAATAAAGTCTTCATTAAATTTTAAATTTAGAATGTCACTTGTTACATGCGTTCCAAATTTCTTGATTATTAAGTACAATACATTTCTCTGGACACCACAGAATTACTTTTATAAGCTCAAACAAGCCATAAATTTCCCTTCTACAAGTTATACTACTTTTCAGAAACTTTAGACTAATCATTTTATTTCAGGGTAGAAAGTTTACATCAACTAGTTTAAGTGATAAGACTGAGAAACGCATGCTAAGTGCAGAGAATAAAAACATGGAATTTCACATCCATCAAATACGAACTGACGTGAAAGGCTCCGAGGAAGATGAATCATCCGGAATTTATAAGATGAAAGGATCTTATGCTAAAGAATTGGATTTTAAGTGAAAAACAAACAAACAAAAGAACTTCGCTAAACTTAGTTGTAGATGACATTCATGTTAAATGCCAAAGAGTTTTATACTTGAAATTACTTTATCTACGTCATGACTTGAGTGAACTATATGAAACTTATTTTAAATAAATGTCAAAGGATGTTAGAAGATACCATCCTTTATAATTAAATACATCTAATTTAACTTGGAACCGCATTCATTTTACTCTAGAATTACTCCACAACAAATCCCGTCGTGTTTGAATAAAGAATTATTATCGTTTGCGCTCAAACAAATTCGGTTGAATTTATATTAATATATTGTGATGCTTATTATTGACATTACTTTTTAGCATTTTCATATTAGTTCGCCATTTAATTAACGATACAGTTGAATGATTCCAATTGCAATTATATTCGATTTTTGATTTATTTTATATTTAATTTTTTTAATCTTTCTGTAACTTTGTAGACTTCTATGTTTTTATAACTTATAACTTTAAACGAACAGTTCTTGTCGCATAATATATAAACGATTTAGATCAAATTTTATATTTTGATTAGGTTTTGCTTTCTAAAATTATCTATATAGCTATTTTTCCAGAAAAAACGCGATTTTACATTAAAAGTTATTAATAATTAACCAGTAAAATATGAATGTGGGAGTCTAAATAAATCTTCGAAAAGTTAGACTCTTCAGATAGCAGGGTTTTAGTGGCGTGATGTCTAGGGGTTTTTTAATATTTACGGGTTAGTTTCTAAACCAAGATTAAAATAGTACAAACGAAAGATGAAAAGACTTCTTTAGAAAAAATAAAAGAATTTATTTAGAGTTAAAGGGGAGTATTTACAGGGAAACATTAAAAAGAATTAAAACATGGAGATATTTAATAATCAGAAAGTTAGATTATTTCCTCTAGGGGGACGTTAGAGGTAGGGAAACATTATGACTGAAAATATATATTGCAACGTACCCGCCTAGCTTTGCGGGAATCGCTGGCGCGTGAAGACAGACGTCCTCTCTTGACGAAAGTTAGTGTGGCCTCTGCCCAGTATTAATTGGGACAGACTTTCAAAAGACCTGTTGTTCTGGAAGGCTAAACTAATTGAAAGTTATCGTCCTCTAGGAAATGATCTAACCTTTACAACTCTTGCTTTGGATTTCATATATCATCTGGTGTTGACAAAACAAGAGGAAGGCAGATGCTGGTTAATTAAAATAGTTCTGTGGGATATCCTACATGAATATTGAACTTACCATTCGAAGTGCATTCAGTTCAATTCAGTAATCAGAACAACGTGACTGACTTGTGTGTTTCGGGTGCTCAGTTCGAGTAGCACTTTTTGCTTATTAAGTGTTTCTATATTGGTGTTTTCTATCAGCTGTCATGCGCACAATGCCATACAGTTCATACTTGATCTTAGTTTCACATTGGTAAAACTGTGTTTAAGTTTAGAAATATAAATAACAATAGATACACTATAAATTAATGCTATAATATGGCAGATTGTTTCGAATAGAATATTTAATTAAATCAGGATTTTTGTAATTAAACTGATTAATTTATGTATAGGTAGGAATGAGAAATATGCATATGTAATCAGTATGTGATACGTACATAAATATTTACTCCGGAAAAAGGCTTTGAAAACAAAAATTTGGTTTTCGGATAGTTTTAGCCGCATACCAAGGATTAACCGCCACATAACTCG
The DNA here is from genome assembly GCA_026289955.1 of Argiope argentata. Classification (NCBI taxonomy): domain Eukaryota; kingdom Metazoa; phylum Arthropoda; class Arachnida; order Araneae; family Araneidae; genus Argiope; species Argiope argentata. The sequence continues at coordinate 1,040,509 of JAOUZG010011536.1, read as the reverse complement.
CCAAGGATCACACTATAGATTTAGTAGAAATATTATATTCTCGCCAAAGGTTTTTAATTCTTAAGTATTGTAGCCAAATCCATGCAAGGCGTTCTTTGGGATAGCAATTTTATTAAGGGTAGGCGTAAAAAATTCGGGGAGACAACTCTCTCTAGTTTTATAAATTTCATAACACGGGTTTTTTGTGCTTATTATCCTTTGTACATCCAAAATTTGATTAAATGAAAGGCAGATCATGTACAAAATATTATTTATTTAATTCTCTGTGTTTTTTAATTTTCATATTTACATAGAATTTGAAATACTGACAGTTTAACAATTCACGGATTTAGTTTACAATTTTTTTTGTTTAAATAAAAATAAAAACTTTATTATAAAAGTCGTATCCTAATGATTCATTTATTTCAGTTTTTGAATCATTGTATTCACAAACTGGCGAACAAGAAGCATAATTTCACTTTTTATTTATTATCATGTCAGAGCCTAATGTTATTTTTGGGGGTGAGGTTTGTGTTGTCAACAAAAATCCGTACGCTAAAAATAACATTTTTTTTTTATCTACAGGAGCATCTAAAAAAATCAGCCCATCTCATTTAAATCAATCCCATTTAAAAAAGCTCTGATTTTTTTAAAAAGATAAGTTAATGACTACAGCAAATAAAACCTAGAAAAATGTCATTTTGAGCACGTGATTATATGACATGATATAAATAGGAAATGTGATATTTTTTAAAGTAATAAATGCGAGACAAAGTCTTTTTGGATCGTTTACAATACTAAAGTGACTCATTCAGGGAAACAAATAAAACGAATATAGTTTGCACGAGCAAGTGGTGCTTAGCCGTTCAAGAAATGATGTTCTGACATGATACATTGAAATATGCATAGCGGATTTCATTTTAATCTTTTTATTTATTTGGCTCACGGAAGTCTAAATATTAAAAATGTGTAAAAATTTCAAATTCAAAATTTTTGATTATTATAAATTTTGTTCTATTTTATGCTTCATGCTTCATTCTATTTTATGCTTTTGTTCTATTTTATGCTACATTACATTTTTTACACTAATAATTTAAAAATTACTTCTATGTATTTATAAATCTCTCTTAAATAACTGCTTATTCATTCAGGGGAGAAATAACTTCTCACAGAAAAATATCGTTTGCAGCACCGAAATTCAAAGTTATCGACCCCATCTGAACGCATCTATGAATTCACGAGCGCGGGACAATAAAACAAAGAAGAAAATCGTTTGCTCTTTGTTGGATGTTCGCGTCGAGTTCGTTCGGGGCTTAATCGTGATTGGTTGGCGTCTCTCTTTCCGAACTTTCTCGCTTATTGGATTTCCGCCATTTGTATCTATATTTTTCCGTGTCTTCGCGATATTTATAGTAACTGCGAGACGTAAGCCATTTTTGATGGGAATGAAAACGAATGGGGGTACATGCTCAGATCCTGTCATGACATTTGTAACCATAAACAATCGGTTTCCAAGAGTTTAGTTGGTGCGAAAGTTCATGAAGGGAAGAAAAATGTGCCTCCTTTATGATAGAGTTGATATTGTAGTTACTAAAAATTCCGAAATATTTTTAGTCTTGTGACCACGAATATATTTAATTTGCTTATTAGATCCTATAAATTAATCTTTAAAAAACTGATCGTTATGCATGTAGTGTAGTTTGTATTACTTCGTTAATTGTAGATTTTTTTAATGAATAATCATTTCTTTGAACTTTTAATCTCTTTTTGCATGACATGAATTTATTTTACTACCTAATTCAATCTTTCAATTTAACTTGAATGAAACTACTGTAAAATAATTCATATTGCTTCCTTAATAATAGAATTGTCATTTTAATTTTTAATCATTGTTCTGTATTTTCAGTCACCTGATCCACAGTTTATTTTTCCTTTGCACACGAATTTCTTTGTTTATACCGTACTTACACTATTTCATTCTTAACTCTTTGCTCTCGGAAAAATAATTCGATGTATAAGTTTCCACTTTATACATTGTCTTGTTTAATATACCAAAATATAATTACAATCTACTGCTTTAAGTGGAGTTTTCTTGAAAAATGAATATGTTTCATTTTAACATTATGTATGTATTATTAACAATTAAAATTAAAAAAAAACTAAATTTTCAAAATGAGATACCATTTTGAATGGTAGCTCACTGAAGACATTTCGACTGCAAAAGGTTAAGTGTCCCTATTTTAAAAAAAAGATTTTAAAAAGGCATTTTGAGTTTCATATTTTTGAATAAGTAACGAATGAGAATGTTTTTAAAAATTATATTTTACCATACATGAAATTTACAGCTAAGAAATAATTTGTTGTTAATTGACAAAATTAATCTTTGTTGACAAAAAAAATGTGAACTGTGATAAATATGAACTTGAAGTAAATTTTTCAGGCAGCCAATTTTTATCCAACATTTCAGAGTGGCATTTTTAATCATACTGACGAAAGAAAATGGATATGCAATCATAAAAAAAAGATTTTTTTTCTCGGCAGCATTTGTGCTGTCAAGAATATGTAAAATTATTCAACATGTGCCTTAATGGCAAGGACAAGCATTAGAAATTCAGTTTATTCTCATGATATTTGTCCACCATCCCCTAATATGTTCCATAGCCACTTATAATGTCAAGAAATTTATTAACGTCAGTTTGAAATCTTTGATTTTTCATAAATATGTTATTAAATTTTAATTAATCATAACCCTTTTCGTTTGTAACGTCAGTTTGAAATCTTTGGTTTTTAATAAATATGTTATTAAATTTTAATTAATCATAACCCTTTTCATTAGTATCCTTTTTAGGTTTAATATTTTAAATTATCCAAAATATACAGAGTAAGACTACTAAAATAAAACAGATTTAATACCAAAAGATCTGATGGCATTATGGACATGAAATTATATTGTTGCGTAGATGAAATTAGCGTGGATAAACCATTGTTAACTAAAGTCGAAGATAATACTCGCTAATCTTAACTTTAAGCAACAAACTAAACCTTAAATCCGTTTTAATCCACTAGACTAAATGACTGGAATCTTCCAGATTTAGAAGGACATAGAAATTATAAGAACATTATAAAATAAAAGTGAAATAACAGAAAGTTAATTAGTAACAAAACAATTTTTTAGACAACTTTTCTACAATCAGATACAATTTTTCGAACTTTCGTTTTAGGTTAATAGAATCCTACCCCTAAGTTATTCATTACGCGCCAAGTTAGAACAAGTTTTGTTTTATATATAAAGGATTTAGTTTAAATTAAATATAATCAATATTACCGTCGAACCACGTGGTTTCCTAAAGGCTTCTAGCATATAATAGTCTGAGACTGCTAGTATAAAATTATTCTGAGGCGTCTAGTATAAAATTAGTCTAGGGCGTCTAGCATAAAATTAGTCTAGGGCGTCTAGCATAAAATTAATCTAAGGCATCTAACATAAAATTAGTCTGAGGCATATAATATAAAGTTAGTTTAGGGCGTCTAATATAAAATTGTTCTGAGGCTTCTAGTATAAAATTGTTCTGAGGTGTCTGATATAAAATTGCTCTACGGTATTTAGTATAAAATTAGTCTGAAGCATCTAGTATAAAATTAGCCTGAAGTTTCTAATATAAAATATTCTGAGGCTTCTAGTATAAAATTAGTCAGAGGCATCTAATAGAAAGTTTGGGGCGTCTAGCATAAAATTGTTCTAAGACATCTAGTATAAAATTATTATGAGGCATCTAGCATAGAATAGCTTGAGGCTTCTAGTATAAAATTAGTCTGCGGCATCTAATATAAAGTTAGTCTGGGGCGTCTAGTATAATATTGTTCTAAGACATCTAGCAAAATTAGTCTGATTCGTCTAGTATAAAATTGCTTTACGAGATCTAGTATAAAAATAGTTTGAGGCCTTTAGGATAAATTAGCCTGAAGTTTCTGGTATAAAATAGTCTGAAGATTTTAGTTTGAAATTATTCTGAGGTGTCTAGCATAAATTAATCTGAGGATTCTAATATAAAATTAGTCTGAGGCATCTAATATAAAATTAGTCTGATTCGTCTAGCATAAAATTAGCCTGAGGCGTCTAGTATAAAGTTAATCTGAGTCATCTAGTATAAAATTAGCCCGAAGTTTCTAGTATAAAATAGTCTGAGGATTCTAGTATAAAATTAGTCTGAGGCGTCTAATATATGTTTTTATATTCAATTGAATTGAATGCGCTGCATAATAATTTAAAAACAACCTCTTTACATTGGTACTTATCACTAGCAAGAGCGCATGAAAATGTGTTCAAGTATAAATAATCCGAGTAATTTCTTTATTTCATCCATATTACGAAGGAATAAAGAAATCTAATTTTTGGATATCCATTGATTCATTAAATGGATAAATCTAGTTCGGTTGCCTGCACACAATCTTCAATAAAAGAACCTTCTTGAAGGAGCACCGAGATATCCAAACTTTTCAATTAAGAGGTTCATAATGCATTTAAACTCAAAATGCTACACACACGCGCGAAGTCGAAAAGCAACATCTCTGAAACTGAAAACCGAAAACGAAAACTCCCCAAAGGTTCCACCTGCTAACGATCATTGATTATTGCCGAAGATTTTCCACCAAGAGAGTGAGATAAAAGGATCACTTCCGTGAAATTTGAATTCGATTTCGCCCACTGTATTCTAATTGGCATTTTCGGTTTCTGCGGGATCGTCTTCCCCTAATGATTGAAACCTCTCGCTCATTAAGGCGCGCGTGTTCCTTTTACTGGGCAATATTGAAACCTTAGAACCTTCACTTGGAATTCGTTAGAACGTTCGGCGTGCTTTTGAAGAATGATTTATGATGAATCAAGTTTGGGATGGCTAATTTGTTGACGTTTTGGAAAGTTATTTGATAAGAATTTGCAATTTAGAATAAAACTTATACGGCAAGAGAGTGATTTTTCTTTAATAATTTTAAAGATTGTTTTCCTTGAAGAATACATAGAAATTACTGATGTTTCTCACTTATGTAGCTTTAGAACTTCTAATGGCTAAAAATTCCTCCAAAAATAGTCAAATAATCTCTATCTAGGGTAAGAAAAAAATTCTCAAACTTAATAGACTTTTTTATCAGTTTTATAAGATATTCAACCTTGTAATTATGAATTTTTTAGCTAGTGTAATAATTTTAATTAATTAACATATACATGCAAAAACCCATGCCCTATTCAAATTGTAAAAGACAGAATTTGCTTGCGAGCAAAATTTTCAAAAAATAATTAACTAACATTAACAAATACTATATCAATTTATTCATAAGGAACATAAATTAATAAACAAACAAATATTTTTTACATGAGTTATTTTACTTTTTATTTCTTTAAGCATAACACTATAAATAACATTTTTAGCATATTAGCAAGCACTAAATTACGTATACATAATAATGCTTTGATTTTTGAAGGATTTTTATTTTATTATTTTCGTATAAGCATAACTGTAAAAGTTCATATTGATACTGTTACCGAATACTTCAATTCCACTGCAAAGTTGGTAATTACACTGGGTTCGTTTGTAGTGGGTGTATAATGTGAAATCAATCAGCATACCACAATAACGTACGACGACGACTACGTTTATAAACTCAAAGGACGCGAGTTCACAAACAACAAATATCTACGACCGAGACCAACACAGGACAGTACATTGCAGCAAACAGTAGTAATAGACCAAAGCTCACAAAGCGGCCAGATAGAAATCAGCAGAAGGAACAATTTCACGTAGCTTCACTGTAAAGCCTTTCCAAACGGTTGCAATTCTCCACTGTCTCCTCGCTTTAGCTGTATCCAACTGCCGACTAACTACTACAAGGGTGGCTACGCCACACACGACACGATGCCGCTTCTACAATAAATACAAAGACTCGACATTTACATGAGTTCAACATTTGTTAATCTCCACATAACACTGGACTGTTCCGCTATTGCTTCGTTATCTTCTCGACGACTCTTTACTTGTCTCCAATTCCGACTGATAACCATTCTACCTCGAGACTGCCGACCTTTTACAATTCCCGGGAGGCAGACCTAGAAGGTTCTGGACCAATCAGGCGGATCTGAAAATATCTGGGCTGAATTGTTAAAATTCTCTAAATTCCCTGTAATATCTATTTTGTAGCCAATTTTGTCGCCAAGTCGCAAAATTGTTGCCAAATTCTCTCATCGCTGTCTCGGCACCCGATCAACATCCAACAGAGCTGATCTTAAAACGGTCTTTCCAGTGATTGAACTAATTATGCTGTGAAGCAACATTACAGGTTTGTAACAATACGATGAATACTTTTTATTTAATTCTACTCAGAAAAAATAGTAGTTAAAGTAAAATTTTTTATTATATATTTCTAAAAGTACGAACCAACATCAAAATCGATTCCTTCACTTTGCACAAAATCTGACAGGTGTTTAGATTAAAGATGTGAAATCTGTGTACCGAATCTTAATTAATTTGCCTCTTTATTTTGTAGTTACCGATTTAAATTATAGACGAACAACCGGACAGACACATTACATCTTAGTGGATTTTGCTTAAAATCTGATAGGAGTCGACACATTTGATATTTAGATCTATACCAAATTTAATCTTTCTGTACCAACGGGTTTTTAAGTTATTTTTATTAAAGCCAGATTGCCAGACCGACATTTTCAAAAAAAAAAAAGTGTTTTGCGAACTTATTGAAGTCTGATTCGTCAATTTCTGTAATTTAATTTTTTTTACTGTTACTATTCTTTTTGTATACGAGGTATACGCAAAAGTAAAAATGTATATTTTGGATCTTGAGAAATTTGGCATGTGGAGTTTCATGAAATTATCAAAGTTAGATTTCTTTTTGGACGATTACATATCTTGTATACATACCCCCGAGACCCCTCATAATAGAGGATGAGAATCTTCCGGCATGTTGGCTAGTTCCTCCTACCCTTGTGGGTACACGAAAAGATGGGGCCCTGTTCCTCCCATCAATGATGGGATATACTTCCTTACAGAAGAGTTCTACCGACACCGGTGATGGCCTTTAGGACCCCATTATAGTTCCGAGTGTTGCTTTTGCGGTGGTCCAGTTATTTAGTTTTTTTTCCATGTGCCTTCAGACGGTTTGGAGAAATTAATTCAAAATTAAAACACTACTTCACAATTAAATAATTGAATTTCGACTATATTTCTACTACTGAGCCACGACTTATTCTTGAATTCTTCTTAGCATAACTTCAGTATGAAATTCGAATATCACAAATGCTTCAGAATATCCCGTCTCCATATCTTGCAATACATTGGGCGAACAGCTTATTTAGTTAACTCAATATAGCGAGGCGATCCTACGCCATTAATAACGCATATCTATTGACACTCAAACATCGTTCATCTCCTTATGCCGCTATGCTAACTAACCATATCCCTTTGTGGAAAGGGGTTTAGCACACACTTTCCAGAATGGATGGCACCACGGCCGATTCAATCATTCCCTTACGTCATTCCTCTGGACATCGCGGATCAGAGAGCTGATCTCTGATCTCTGATGCTGGAGATTAAGAGATAGATGTTTAATTACAGGAGAAAGCTTGTGCCGAATCCATTTGTTGAAGGATTTGTCCGCGTCCTCGGATGCGGCGGGCTGTGCTGATTGAACTAATTTGCAAGTCGCTAACTCCTGGTCTTGTCTCTGTTGATTTGGCGAGGGGTAATCTTGTGAGTCGGATGGGCCCGAGTTAAAGAGGTGTTCTCGGGGATATTTACCCAGCTAGTTTGGTTCGGGTGGACTTGATCAAATCGACTGATGTTCCAATCTTTAGTTGGATATTAGAAAGAGAATAGATTTGAAATATTCAGCTATTATTTGGTTAATTCTTTTAAGCCTAGCAATATATTAGCAGAAAAATTGATAATATCTATACAATATTTAAAACTAAACTATAACAATATTCATTTGAAGTTTCAATCAATTGGTCATTCTTGGAAATTTATCTGATTGGGTTTTATTGTTTAATTTAGATGTACATTGTTTAAAGTTCCTAAATTACCATGTTTTTGTATTATTAAATTAATATATAAATTGCGAATGTTGTCGTTATTATTATGGAGATGTATTTTAATATCTTTTAAAACCGAAACCAAATTATGCATTTATTTTGAAAGCACTTGTTCCAAAGTTGTTTTGTGTTAATAAGTCTTATCTGCTTCAGGAAATTTGAAAATAAATGACGAATTAGAAGGAAAAAGGGTTTTCGATTTGAAATATCTAAATTTAATGGAGCACTTGTAAAAGAAAAATAGGAAATATTTTTAGCAATCTAGCATTAAAAAAATGAAATAAAGTTAAAAATCGAGAGAGAAACATAATTCTTTGAATTTTACTCCTTATAAATAAGTAATATTTTTTCGCGTTTTTATTTAATTGGATAAAAAATGATGGGGAAATGTGTGAAATGTTGAATTATCCCTATGTTTTAATGCATATAAAAATTACTTAAATAAAAAAAACATGTCTGTATATATTTTAAAAATGATTAAAAAGTATAAAAGGATTTTTTCTAGCTCCAAACGTATTTCTGAGTGCCAGTATTATAAACTCACAAATTTTTAGGTTAGACTGTATGAAAAATTATTTTACGCTTTTTACTTTCTTGTATATGTAATATGAAAGAAATATTGTGTAATCATCGAAAATTCAAATTTAAGATTTTGTCGAGTCATCGCACTTTTAACCTACCTGAATTCTAATTTGTCATATATATAAATTCGGAATTTTTTTTAGATTATTAATTCATTGAAAATTCTGAAAAGATCAAAATAGGAAAATTTCATCATGAACGTAATGATATAATTTATTGAAAAATCTCCTGGAAGCGACTGAAAAATCATTTTCAAAATTTCATCCTTATAAATATGAAGCAGACCAAGTTAAATAAAAGTGTTTAAAAATATTTCACTTTGATTTTGAAGAAAGCGAAATAAAAAGAATTTAACGCTGATACTAGCCGTATTCCTAATTTAAATCTGTTATCTAAATATAGCAGAAAACATAATTGAAGATACCATATCATAGTATGAATACATGATGTTCTTTTCGTTAGGAGATTTTGAATAATGAAAGGCAATGAATAATTGAAGTTCGAAATCACGTAGACATTGCATAAACCATAAATGCTAATATTCATCAACACCTTTTAATCGTATATATTTTTACATGCTTTTACCATTATTCCATTATTATTGTATGTATGCTTTTTTGGAAAACAGGTGCGTTTTTAAAAGATTGGCCAGCTTTTGCTAGTTTTGCTTTATTATTAACGTAGGCTTTTTTGACAGCAGATTTTAAAAGGTTTACTTAGAACTATGACATCATAGTTGTCATTTCTTTTCAAAATCGGGCGAGATCCAAAATTTTGTTTGCTAGCTAGAAAAATTGGAAACGAAAGTTTTAAAAAACTACCATATATATATATATATATATATATATATATATATATATATATATATAAACGACAGAGACCGATAAAGAAGTCTCGTGATTGTTTCGAACCGGTTTAAATTGGTTAATGACTTAAACTAGTTAAGATAAATAATGACTTAAAAATTAATAATGTTCTCACTTGATTACTTGACCTTTGAGATTATAGATTTAATTTTATTTTTTAGTCTATTTTGATCAAAAAATTTTATGTTGATAAGCCAAATAATGGTATCGAAATTCCAAATATACATTAGACTGAATTACATTAATATACATTATACATATAATACATACATTAATATATATTAATATACATAATAATTTCGAATATACATTAATTCGAAATTTCAGGTTTGATCCTAAATTTTCTCAAATACTTTTTATTTATGTAATTAGCTTATCATATCGGCAGAAGATAAGAATCTGATCAATTTTACAGGAATTCAAGTCTAATTATTCTTTAAAAAATGCTCAAAGAAATCTAACGAATCTTAAATAAAGGTTTCTATGGTTTCATTGTTGAGCTGCGAAAAGAACATGAGCGAAATAAAATAGGACTTTAATGAATAGGAGATTTCATCGTTAGTCGAAGTCGAGCAACAATTCGGCTCAAAATGGCAATTAGAATACATTGGAACGAAATCACATTCAAATTTCGGAAAATGTATCCCGCTTTATGGAAAGTACTCGGCGATAATCGATGATCGTTAGGAAAGTGAAATCTTTGGGGAGTTTTTGTTTTCTGTTGCAGTTTCTGAGTGCTGTATTTAGAATTAATTTATCAAATGAATCAAGATGGCGTCTGTAGCTCTTAATTTAAAAGATGTAAATTTGCTTTTTGTGGAGGTTCATTCAAAGATTTTATCCAGAAAGAGGGCTACTTACGTATAAGATCGTCTATCTTTATTGCCAAATTTGAAGGTGTCGCCAATGAATTGCTAAACCGCCAATAATAGAGAAAAAAAGCGCCATTATTTAAAAAAATGCTCAAATCTTAACTTTCGCCCGCCATTTTGTTGGTTTCGTTAGCGCCGATGGTTTATCGCCAAATTTGAATCCGTCGCCAATGAATTACTAAACCGTTGGCGACCATTGGCGTCGACTGTCTAATAACCTAAGTAACAAAAGAGTTAGATGATCTTAACAAGGTTTCTCAAGTAGGCTTGTGTCATCATTTCTTGTTAATCCTGAGAATTTACAATTGTGCTTTCCGTCCTAATGTAGTTTTGTTTGTAATATTAAGTACCTGAAGTCAGAATGGACGTTATCAGGATTTTTCTAGCTTTATGAATGAGTAGCCGAATTAATGACTGGCTTATTCTCTTGGTTTATTTTTTTTCTTTAACTGTTATTATAAAATGTATTTATCTAAACTTTCCCTTATTTTTTATGAAACTGAAAAAATTATAAATTTAATAAAGTCATTCGATCACAAATTACTGTGCATGTTGATTAAAAAGTCTATGTGTTTTAGCTATTGTAATTCATCGTTTATTATTGGAATGGTAAAAATGATTAACTGATTAATCATATTGGCTTTAAGATATATTTTATAACATAAAAGTCAAAAGTAAAATACTATTTTCAGATTAAAAATCAAAGAAAGTATTTTTTTTTCCCTTTCTTAATTTTAATTTTTGCAAAATATGTTATTAAATGGAACGATGAAGTTAGTTTGAATTTTATCATAACAATAAAAATATTAATAAATTCCGTAAACTGTTTTAAAGACATTAAAATTAGTGGGGAAATTGTTTAGGAGTGGAAATGACGTCATTAAAATGGTAACTGATTGAGTTTAGAATAGATGAATATTCATTTTTACTTTCTCTTATATGTACTTTAGAGTAAGTATAGTAATACTCAAAAATGCAACCAATAACATGTACGACGTTCTCTGGCAGTATGCGAGAAAGTTTCGGAGAGACCATTCTCACTTGCTTGGTATAATATTTTTGAATTTATAATTTTGTTTAATATTTAACTAATAGATATTTTACATAACTTAAGGATTTTGCATTTTTAGCAGTGGCATTTCTCTTTTCTCGAAGATGATTGGCTCAAAATCTAAGTCGGAAAAATATATAATATATATAAATATATAAAATATATAATATTGTATACAGAAATCAATATAACAACGGAATTGACTTTACTTCAAATAATTGAAATATAAACAGCAACCACAGTGCTGTCAACTTAGAAAAATAATAAAAGATTAAAATGAAATCTGCTATATTTCAATGTATCATGTCAAGAGCATCATTTCTTGAACGGCCAAGCACCACGCGCTCGTGCGAGTTAAAATATATTTTTATTCATTCTAATCGTTTCATCGAATGAGTCACTTTAGTATTGCAAACGATCCAAAAAAAAACTTTGTCTCCCATTGATTGTTTTTAAAAATATCACATCTCCTATTTATTTCATTTCATATTGTTACAAGCGGGCGAGTGGCACGAAAACTCGCCAAAGATGGCGACGTTGGCGAGGAGCCTCGTGCCAGCTTGATTGG
>JAOUZG010011536.1:954813-1002889 GCA_026289955.1 Argiope argentata | reverse complement strand
GATCCGTTATTATACACAATTATAAGATCCATTATTATACACGATTAAAAGATCCATTATTATACACAATTAAAAGATCCATTATTATACACAATTATATAAGATCCGTTATTATACACAATTATAAGATCCATTATTATACACAATTAAAAGATCCATTATTATACACAATTATATAAGATTCGTTATTATACACAATTATAAGATCCATTATTATACACGATTATAAGATCCGTTTTATACACGATTATAAGATCCGTTATTATACACGATGATAAGATCCATTATTATACACAATTAAAAGATCCATTATTATACACAATTATATAAGATCCGTTATTATACACAATTATAAGATCCGTTATTGTACACAATTAAAAGATACATTATTGTACACAATTAAAAGAACCATTATTATACACAATATAAGGTCCATTATTGTACACAATTATAAAATGCGTTATTATACACAATTATAAGATGCGTTATTATACACAATTATATTTAAACTGACGCTTGACCTTTATAAATGTTGTTATAATTAAATTTCTGTAACGAAGCAAACCTGACCGATAACACTATACAATGTATTACTTTTATCCTATTATTTTATATTTCATAAAATGTAAACATTTTGCAAATTTATTCAGCACTTAGTTCAATAAAGTTTTTAATCGATTTGCCTAACGACCCTAAATAATAAGATGTGTAAAGTATGCAATAATCTGTTTCATAAATTTCTAACTTGATTAAAAATATTTAAGAATTATGACCCCTAATCTTATGAATAAGTCATTTGAATATTAATGATTCAAATTAAACTAATCCTTAAAGATATTCCCTGAGCACTTTTAATTTCGAACCCTGCATGCTTCAAATACAAATCGATATTTGCTTTATGTATCCTAATCCAGAATTAGGGCGTGAAATTCATTTTAGGGTGATTAAACACAATAAATAGTTCCTTATTTAAGAGAAAACTGCATAATATAAAGTTTTTTTTTATTGATGAATTACGAAAGAGTGTCGCAAATGCGTGCAAAGACGCTCTCAATAAAAGACACGCTTCATCGGACCGCGAAGCAATTGCTGTTCATTCGCTGAATTTATTAAAATTGGCGTTCTGACAGCCGTGTTCTTGTTAAAAGATCAAGTGACTTGACACCCTATATTAATTAATCATATCTGTTGAGGATAAATTAAGGATATAAGAAGTTTATTAAATTGTCCGGGTAATATCCTGAGAGACATGGAGTTCCAATTTTCTGATGGTTTATTGGAATTTCTCAGTTTTTGTTTTGGAGAAGTAGAGAATTTTTTAAATGCCTAGAATTCTTTGGAACAAAAGTCTGTTCCTGTTTTTTGCTCATTTAATCTAAGTATTAAATTTTTTTCTGACATTTTTGTCTCCTATGTTGTACAAACCAGGTTTATACTTCAGAATATTTATGTTATTTAGGTTCACTTATTTTTTATGGGTTTAATCTCACTATATATTGGATTTCTTTTTTTTATGTTCTCTTATATAAAATGTTCTGAGATAAGGAATTTAACCTGTAGTTTTTAACGATTCTTCGTATTTGAGGTTTCTCAGGATACGAAAGTATTTAATTTAGGATTAAATCTCTTTTTACTTTCTCGTATAACTAGTAAAGAGAAAGTATAGTAGTCATCAAAAAATTAGAAATGGAACATAAAAATTAGAACATCTTGACAAATCTTCACGTTTTAGATCTCCCTGTGTTTGAAAGATATATTTTTAGAAAATATTTGTATGCCTGCGACAAAGTTAACTCAAAACGCTTCGATCTACCTGCATGAGATTTGGCTTACAACATTTACACCAAATTTGGATATTTATATCAGATTTTCAGCAAATCCGCTAAATGGAAATCTGTCTGTCTGTTTGAATATATTTTAACCAAATAACTACAAAATGTAGAGAGCTAGATGGATAATATTTGATGCGCATAATTAACATCTTTAATATTTCAAATTTTGAGCCAAATCCAATAAGGAATTGAACGTCTGTCAATGTGTATTTTCAGAAGCATGTGAATTTGATATCTAAATGATGCATAGACTTAAATATATCATATTTGTGATGGGTTTTCTGACTACTGTTGAGCTATTATGGCAGATTTTGTTTCAATCGGTTAAGAAAAAGGAATTTAAAATATACATTAGGTTTTCTGATAATAAATCGCCTATAACTAAAATCTCTTCATTACTGTAACTTTCTTTTTTTTTGTAACTATAGTTTCTTTATCACTATAACTGTAGTCTTTTCATTGTTGTAACTTTTTTTCTTTTTTGTATCTATACTTTCTCCATTGCTACATCTTTCTTCTGTATTATAAATATACTCTCTTCATTACTGCAACTTTTTTCTTTATTACAACTGGAATCTCTTTATTACTGTAACTTTTTTTTACTTTAACTACAATCTCTTCATTGCTGTAACTTTCTTCTTTTTTGTAACCAGTTTCTTTCTCTCCACAACTACGGTTTCTTCATTACTATAACTATAGTTTCTTCATTACGGCAACTTTTTTCTTTACTATAATTATAATATCTTCATTACTGTAACTTGTTTTCTTTACTATTACTGTAGTCTCTTCATTATTGTAACTTTCTTTTTTACTTTAACTCTAATCTATTCATTTCTGTAACTTTCTTCTTTTTTGTGACTATAGATTCTTCCTCACTACAACTATAGTTTCTTCATTACTGCAACTTTCTTCTTTACTATGTCTCTTCATTACTGCCTTCTTCTTTACTATTACTGTAGTATCTTCGTTACTGCAACTTTTTTCTTTACTGTATCTGTAGTCTCTCCATTATTGTAACTTTCTTCTTCTTTGTAACTATAGTTTCTTTATTACTTTAACTTTCTTCTGTATATTTACTCTTTTCTTTATATATATTTTCTGCATATAGACTCTTTTCTGTATATAAACTTGTTTCTTCTCTATAGACTCTTCATTACTGCAACTTTTTCTTTACTATAACTGTAGTCTCTTCATTATAGTATCTTTCTTCATTTTTGTAACTCTAGTTTCTTTATCACTACAACTATAGTTTCTTCATTACTATAGCTTTCTTCTTTACAATAACTGTAGTCTCTTCATTATTGTAACTTCCTTCGTTTTTGTAATTATAGTTTCTTCATTACTATAACGTTCTTCTGTATTATAACTATTTCTTCATTACTGTAGTTTTCTTCTTTTTTGTACCTGTAGTTTCTTTATCACTACAAGTATAGTTATTTCATTACTAGTACTTTCTTCTTTACAATAATTATAGTCTCTACATTACTGCATTTTTTTCTTTACTATAACTAGAGTCTCTTCATTATTGTAACTTTCTTCTTTTTTGTAACTATAGTTTCTTCATTATTATGACTTTCTTCTGTATTATATCTATAGACGCTTCATTGCGACAGCTTTTTTTTTTACTATAACTGTAGTCTCTTCATTATTGTAACTTTATTCGTTTCTGTAACTATAGTTTCTTCATTACTTTAACTTACTTCTTTACTATAACTATTGTCTCTTCAATACTGCATTTTTTCTTTACGATAACTAGAGTCTATTCATTGCTGTAACTTTCTTCTTTTTTTTATAACTAGAGTTTCTTCTTCTTCTAAATTTCTTCTGTATTATAACTATAGACTCTTCATTACGGCAGCTTTTTTCTTTGTTATAACTATAGTCTTTTTATTACTGTAACTTTCTTTTTTAATTTAAATACAGTCTTTTCATTACTGTAACTTTCTTCTTTTTTGTAACTCTAGTTTTTTTTTTTATCACTACAACTATAGTTTCTTCAGTACTATAACTTTCTTCTTTACTATAACTATAGTATCTTTATTACTGCAACCTTTTCTTTACTATAACTGTAGTCTCTTCATTAGTGTAACTATAGTTTCTTCATTACTATAAACTATAGACTCTTCATCACTGCAACTTTTTTCTTTACTATAAATTTCTACTGTATTATAAATATAGTATCTTCATTACTGTAACTTTTTTCTTTACTATAACTGTAGTCTCTTCATTATTGTAACTTGCTTCGTTTTTGTAACTATAGTTTCTTCATTACTATAACGTTTTTCTATATTATAACTATAGTCTCTTCATTGCTGCAACTTTTTTCTTTACTATAACTGTAGTTTCTTCGTTACTGTAATTTTCTCCTTTTTTGGTAACTGTAATTTCTTCATCACCATGACTTTTTTCTTTACTAGAACTATAGTATCATTTTCTTTCAAGTCATCTATCTTGTATTAATAATTTGCGGAATTTTATCCTTTTGCACTTTATTTAAATTGCATGAAAGCATATTACCCATTAATGCATAATAATATTTTTTCTTAATTTTCCTGTATTCTAAATTTAGTCTTGAAATGGAATAAAAACCTATTAATTACAAATTTATGTATTCGTAACTCATTTTCTGCGTAAGAGAAAAGTGATCTAAGAGATATTTTTAAGTGTTTCATAGAATTTTTTAAAACAATTCATCCAGAAGATTTTTCATAAGAATCATTTATTGACTGCGACTTCTCTGGCTCATCGTCATACATTTCAGAAATCTACTGGTTGATTTTTTTTAAAAAAATGACTACCGGCTTTTCATCTCATGAATGAATAATCGGAATATTTATGATAGAAATAAAGTTAATCCTAACGGAAGATGATAGAGAATTCCTCCCAGCATTTAATTGGAAAAACCAACGTCCAGAAATAAAACTCAATCCCCACACATCACCCCTAATCTGGAATTAAGGCGTGAAAATTACTTCAGGATGATTAAATGAAATAAATGCTTCCTTCTTTTTGAAAACTAAGCCGCGTTGAAAATTTTCATTTTTATTGGCGATTTATAAAATATCGTCGCCAAAGCTTTTGAAAAGAGCCTCCGATGAAAACTCGCTTCACTGATCCGAATCGCCAGTGCTTTAGCTCGATGGACTTATTAAAATTGTCATTCAGAGGATCTATTTCCGGTTTTAAAAAAAAATTTGCTGATGCTTCATATTAATTAATCATAGCCTCCAATGTTAAATTAAACTTTTAAAAATTGTATTAAAATCATGAAATTTTTAAAGGTTGAAATTTTTTAGGTTTTTTTTTCTTTTATGTATTTTCTTCAAATTTTCAATCGTTCAAGCAAATTTTTTAAAACTTGTATTGGAGGATATTTGACGTTAATAAAGTTTTTTCAAATATTATCTCATTAATTTTTTATTACTTAATTATAAACTAACTTTCACGGCAAAAATCTTCATTTTTCCCTCCGCCGAATAATTAATGAATTCGTTAGTTTTACCCTCACGCTAATGAGGTTTGGCTTAACAGGCTTCCGGCTGAATGTTTCAAACGATTCTGTTTATTTTCTTAATGCGTGATGTGTTTAGAATTAAAAATTGTCAATTAAACGATTTTTCATATTCATTTAGTAGTACTTCCGAATTAAAATAATACAGAATAAAGAAAATTAACAATTTTTTTTATCTGTGTTACATATTGTTGTTAATCTGTATTGCATTGCCCTAACTGGAGCAGAAAATTCACGCATCTGCATTGCCTCCATTGCCGTTGAAAATTCAACGCCAATTTAGGGCATTCTGAGACTGAGTTTATTTTCAACGGTTACAAACTTGATTTTGTTTTGGCCAGTTATGATTTTTTGATCAATTATTTATATTAATCGTAATTATTTAATAAAAAAGTAACTAAAATAAAATGTTTCTGTGTTGCCTTAGGTAGGAATTGGTATTACTTGTTTTAGATTTGTTTTTTTAAGACATGAAAGAGAAGGCTTCAATGAAACACTTAAAACATAATGTCTGTGAAAAAAATGGTCCTTTATTCCTAATTATAGCTAATAAAATGCACCATACTCAATTGTTATTACTATTCAGTATACCAAATGTGTAAAGAGAAAATACTGTAAACATTAAAAATGCGACTTTTGAGGAGTCTCGACAACCTAAAATAGAAGTTTGTTTAGTTATGTTAGCGTCACGTTTTAAAGCAATATTAGGGCTAATTTGGGGACGGATTCATAATTTTAAACCGCGATCAGACAATGAGGATGGCACCTGATCTGGTACCTCGTCTCCAAACTACCACCCTACACCAGGGGAGAATGTTTTGCCCCTAATAATTATGCGTGCATCAGACCCGCTTACACTACGTTTCTTCGTTAGAAACGGGTTTCAAACCTGAACCCTTTGGTTTCGAACCCGAGATCGAAATAGAATTTGGAGTTCGAAACACACATTTTTGGGTTCATATCTGTCTTTCCGTAAGAATGTGAAGATCATTACAGAAAAACGTTTTGAACTAAAACGATGAAATTTAGAGCGGTCCTAACACCAAGTTTGCAGATTTCTAACGAATGGTGGACGGAATTTATAGGTAAAATGTCTGACTGTCTTTGTAAATGTGAGAATAATAACTCCAACATCCAAGAAGCTCGATGAATGAAATTAGGTACATAATTTTCATCATTAGAAATACAGATGTGTGTTAAATTTTTGACCATATCTGTGAATTAAATGACCATCTGTATACTTGTCTATTCGTGTGTTTGATTGCACTATGTTCAAAAGCATTTAGGCTTATATAAACAAAATTTGGTAAGCCATTTTGGATAGAAAATGTAAATCTATATTTAAATCTGAACCTAATTGAAAGTAAAACACCAAAAATTTATACTCAGTTATTTTTATTTTTATTTTATTACATTAGGAAACTCAAAATGCTGTATGTTAAATCACAGTGGACGGAAATGGAAGGTGATCAGACACCCTCTTTAGCGTACTTGCCATGTTATTCGAGGGTTGGTTACCTGCTCACTTCATATGGCCAAAAGACTTTTAAAAGGTTAATCGAAAAGAAGATCTATGCATTGGAAAAAGTTAGAAGAAAAATGATTTCAATGGAATATTTTTATCATGTCAGAACGTGATGTTGTTTTGGGGATGAGATTTTTGGCGTCAGCCAAAATCCATAGTAAAAAAAACGTTAACAAATTATATTATCTACACGGGCGAAAAATAAAAAATTTATTATCTGCACGAGCATCTCAAAAAATCAGCTTTTATTTGCATGTTGCCATTGCATTTAGAAAAGCTCTGATTTTAAAAAATAAGTTAATGTCTACAGCAAATAAAACCTAGAAAAATGCAATTTTGAGCGCGTGATTATACGAAATGAAATAAATAGGATATGTGATATTGTTTTGAAACAATAAATGCGAAACAAAGTTTTTTTATGATCGTTTGCAATGCTAAAGTGACTCACTCGATGAAACGATTAAAGTGAATAAAAATACAATTTAACTCGCACGAGCACGTGGTGCTTGGCCGTTCAAGAAATGATGTTCCGACATGATACATTGAAATATGGATGGTCGATTTCATTTTCATCTTTATTTGTATTTCGTTACAATATAATGTTATACTAAGATAGCGTGCGGTTAACTATTCGTTGGTATTCGCAGTTAAATATATCTTTTCATTGCGATATCCATAAATTAAAACCAGTAATTTTGTATATTGCATGGACATTTGTCTTGATTTATTGAACATTATCTTTGTCATTTGTGAACATTGTCTTTGCCGTAATGATTATTGTTTTGTCAGCCGAAATCCTGGTACAGGGGTAGCACGTCTTCCCCTCAATCTGGGTGTCCCGGGTTCGAATCCCAGTTCTGGCATGGTTTTTGTTCTTCTGCGTTCTATCTGTGAGACGTTTGAATGTACCCCTCCCGAAGAAAAATGGGATGTGCAAGCGAATGCCATGAGTGAATTGAAAAAGTCGTACTCTCGGCCGTAGTTAGCGCTACTACAAAAACAAAAAGACGCTCATTCGGCTTAAATCGCTGCCTACCTCAGCGAGGTTGCCCTTGGCAAGTGCCATAAGACACTATAACATCAACATATTTTGTCATCGTTGTAACATGAGGTAAAATCCAATGTCTTCTGTATTTATTTTATTCGTGGGTTTATTTATTTTATTAATGGGTTTTGCTGATCATAATATGCCATTATGGTTAGCAGAAACAATGTTCAGTGCTTTCTATATTATTTTTATTCGTTTGCCATAAATGGTTATTGAAAACTTTTCCGTTAGCCAGTGCAAGCGAAAAATCACCAAATAACGTAGAATTCCGCCAAATTTCTTCGGTGATTATTCGCTTGCACCAGGCTAACGGAAAAGTATCGGTTATTATTGAGAATATTAGATCATTATGCTAATCTCCTTTAAAATTCAATGTCTCGTCAGTCCATAGGCCTACTGTTTTACTTTATTCAAAATGGGGTCGAAACTAAAAATGAACAATAATTCTATCTAATGTATTCAGCAACATATGCTTCTTGAATTTGTGTATGGAGTTCCAAAATTTTCAATATTTATATCTGAAATTCAGCCATAGAAGCACTTCAGTTCAAGACAAAAAATCTCTTGAACACACTACGGTATCTAAAATGCCCGTCACATACTTTTATAAGTTAAAATGGTAACCCAGTTTCCGTATACAATGTTATATGTAATTAAAAGGTTAAAGATTTAGAGAAGATATACGTAAATTTTCCTTTGAAATGACCGAAAAAACTTAAATCAATTCTAAGAATAATTGTGGTTAATGCGGTTGAAATAAAGATGCTTTTCTTGTTGGTAAGCATATTTTTGAAGTTCATATACATGGAATAACTCTTCCTTTCTTTTCTTCGTTTATAATAAGTAAATATTAAAATATCATTTTAAAAGCAATGAATTTTGACAGTGTAGTATCATAATCTGAACTAGATAATTCTAAACTTCTGTTTGTAGGATTTATAATGCGCCATATTTCATTTAAACTTAGTATCTTTCGTTCGATCCGTTTATATAAAAGAAAGAAGATTTGAATTGGTCCCGGACACCCTGGTTGGTAGGGCGTTGGATTCACTTCCCTCAGGCTGCGAGTTCGAAACCGCCAGCCGAAGACTCTCCGTGTGTGTGGTGGCTGACACACGTTAAATCTGCCGTAATCACAAAGTTCACCATGTCGAGAGTAATACCATTGGGGGGATTATTCTCTGTTCCAGATTTAAATAACGATTTGTGGATGAACGATTGAAATGCATGAATGAAGTCCATCCCGTAAAAAGGGTTTGTGACGTGTGTGGGCTTGAAATCAGATTTTTTGCCCTAGACTACTCAGGGGTTCATACTCTCAGAAGCTACTGTACCCCTCCTTCCTCTTTAAAGCGAAACACGAGAAAAATAACGATTCAGATTTGAAAGATTTAGCAAAAAAAAAGCATTTTAATTGGGTTTTAAAGTACTTATTTAAAGTATCTTTACTTATCTTTTGAAAAAGTACTGTTTAAACTTCAATTAAGCATTTTTTTTATTTAACAACCTTTGAATATATACGTATATATAATGTATCCTTCCTTTTATTTAAAATCTATTAAATTACTTTTTTTCTTAATGTAATTGAAAGTTTAATTTCAGGAGATGTATTAAATTCGTAAGTTAATAGCAGAAAAAAACATTATATCTCTCTAATTTTTACCTTTAAATGTTTGCAGACTCTTAATGATAGCTGCTGAAAGAAAATTCGAATACATTCTAACTTTTTTGCAGTTTATCTACAATAGAATGAATAAAATTCTGAGCAGTGTCTTTTATTTACAAGTTCTTCAATTATTAACTGGCCCATCGAGTGAAAAAAAAAGTACTTCAAAGACAATTTTAATCTCACTAATGGAGACTAATTGTCGTTCGAAACTTTTCTTAGTGTTGTTTCATTTTTGCCTTTTTCTTTTCGAAAAAGAGGAGATAAGATTTTGTTCTTCCAATGGCTGTGTACATTTAGACGCGTTAATTAATTTCTCTTCAATTTTTATTTGATAAATATTTTTTTTGTACTTTTCATATATTAAGTATAGAAAAAATATTGTGATAGTCAAAAAATTTAAAATTGACATTGGACCGAATCTTTGCCTATTAGGTCTCACTGAGAAGAAGAATATTCTTTTTCACTATGTATGTATGTCCGTCTTGTATCGTTGATTACCGTTACTCAAAGACACTTTCATCTAGACTGATGAAAGGCGTCGTAAGAATTTGAAATTTCTATAAAATTTTGTATCCAGAGTAAGTCTGTCTGTATGTCTGCCTGCCTGATCGAGTGAAATTGAACTGTATAACAACAAAATATGTGTTGTTTCTTATGGCACTTATCATAGACAAGCCCGCTGATGAAGTGGGCGATTTTAAACCGAAAGAGCGTCTTTCGTTTCTGTAACGCCCTCTAGGGTCAAGAGTGCGACTTAGATAAGCATGCGTCACAATCTTTTTTAAGAGGCGGACTTCATTCATGCCTTTTATTCACTCATCCACAGATCTGAATCAGAGAACAATCACCTCTGAAACAGTACCTCTAGTGGTATTTTCACGACATGTCCCACCAGGCTCGAAGGAACATGGATTTAAACCACAAAACTGAATATCCAGTCCACCCCAACATCAACATTTTTCTAGGACGTCGGCATCCATTTATGTAGTTATTTAAAATTTTATATCTATAACACTGGTGGGAACTGTGGTTAAGTCCTAAGGGCCCTTACCGATCATGGTACAACCCTTCCAGTAGGAAGTGCGTCCTGTCATCGATGGGAGAAGCCTACCCCCACTTATTTGTGTACCCTCCAGGGTGGCTAGATCCAAACAGCATACCGGAAGCCTCTCAACCCCATTTCGAGGAAATATTGTCACGACATGGAGGACTTTGTGTCCAGGGCAGATTTATACGTGTACCAGTCACCACACACAAGGGAATCTTCGGCAGGCAGGTCCAACCTTACAGCTTAAAGGATGTGAATCTAATCCCTGCCAACAATGGTATCCTGGACCGCAACAACTGGACATATAAAATTTGGTACTCAGGTTTTAATGTCAATAATATAGATTCTTAAAGAACTTTGAATCAAGTTGAAATTTTGCCCATTCGTTCACTTGTGTTTTCATATGTATGTGAATACGATAAATCAATGAAATTATTTACGTTACTTTTTTATTATTCTCACATTTCGATATGATATTTTGCTTCAATATATCGGGGGAAAAGGCGCCAAAAATACACAGCCACGAATCGATTCAGTTAAAATGAGCGATTCTCGTCAAATATCTACCTTTCGTAACTATTGTCCGCCAACGCAAATCGAAGGAGTCTCTGGTATGAAATTTTTATTAGAGAGTAAATGAAAGAAAAAATATAATGACGTGATTTTTCCGTAGTACATGGAAACCTGCTTGAAAGCAATTAAAATATATTGTTGTGGTTTCATGTACGGAGGATCGTTTGTTGAAACCCGTTTCCTTAAAATAACTTTTTCATCTGACTGCCTAATTTATGAATTTATTCAAAATCAAAGGTGCAACCGTGGACTGAATGGGAGCTGTAGCAAAGTATTGACCAGAGGCTATCTTATATCCCAAGTTTCACCGATAAATTTCACCCCTACCCTTATCCCTGACCGAAGACCACCCTCTAGCTTTGTATGGAAGTTTGGAAAGAGAGATACTGATTTAGATGTTATTTACGTCATTGGATTATAAAAGTTTGCTCAGTTACAAAACACCTCCCCATCAGCTATGAATCTATTCGTTAATCTAATTAAAATGTGTTTAATCACAACATTGTAATTAATTTTTTTCTTAAAAAACGAATTTTTATCTGATTTCGGAAACAAGAATAACATTTAAAAGAATAAAAAAAATTTATAGAAATAAATAATGTTAACATTTATTTAAAATATTTTTTAAATGTATACCTTGTATGGCAGATGAGAAAGCCAGAAAGAAGTCTCGAAGAAGAATGGTGCAGGAGAGTTGCAACAAATACCCTTTCATGCGGCAAAATCCACTCCATAGTAAACCATATTCATAACTACCAAGACCTCTTCCAGACCTACAATAGTTGAGACCAGAATTCCCCTTGTGGAAAGCAACTAAAATTATAACTAAAAAAGTCCCTCAAAAGTGCAGATCTCATGATGGAAATCAAGACCCCAGGACCCGGATGGACGCTACGTATTTCAGACTCTACAGTGCTTATTCATTTGTCATACATATGTTCACAATTTAATTTGTCAATTTCCCCCTCCTTTTCAGTTAGTAATCTAATTCCCCCTGTAAGTTCAACCCATAATCACCATTTGTTTCAGTATTCTTACCCCCCCCCAATCAAGTTATAGCTTCAGAAAAAAAGTGAACAGATTCTTGTAAGATTTGACACCGATGGCATTCTCTCTGGAAATCCCTGAATGCTGTATCGTCTCTTTTTTTTTTCTTTTAAAATTTTTTTCCTTTTTTATTTCTCTTTCCCCCATCTTGTGCCCATCCAATTGATTAGGTAAGCGTTATAGGCACCGGGGGCACAGGATGGCGTTATGTATACGTTGTATAAAATATTTTAATCGTTAAAAAAATTCGAACGCCAGATTTTTATGAATCGCCAAGTTTTAGACTTCCCTGAATTCCAAAAACGCAGTTTTCGAAAATGACCGTCTGACTGTCTGCCTGTGACAAAAACAAACCAAAAACGCTTTGAGCTTGAGTAGTCAAATTTCGTACACAGTCTTTACATCAAATTTGAAGATTTCTGTAAAATTCCGAACAAAATCCATTCAGAGGAAGTATGTTTATCCAGGTCTTCGTTTATAAGTTTCAACAACAATTACAAAACAAAAAGAGCTAGATGGATAAGATTCGGTTTGAAGGTTATAATAGGTGCTAAATTCGCACCTGTTTTAAAACAAATCCAATTTCAGTTTGGTTGTCTGTCGATCTGTACTTCCAGAAACGTATATGCGCGATAAATCAAAAACGCTGCGAGTTATACCAAATTTGGTATAGGGTTTTATGACTACAAGTACAATTTTGTGTCAATTAGTTGGGAAACAAGCGTTGAAAGCACAAATTTGATTTTTGGATTTTATTAGCTCATGGCAGTGATTTTTCGCCAAATAACTCGCCAAGGATGACCCCGTAGCTACTAAATGCAAACCCAAAGTTAATATTCTACTGCTATTGTACCCCACATAAGAGTTTCTCAGACATGTCAACTTTATACAGGGTGTTCATTAATTATTATTGGGGTTTCCGTATCTCATAACTTTCGAATAAAAAATATTACTCAAAAACCGATTAAGTATTCGTAAATTACAACTCAAATAATTTTATTAATGATATTAAAAAGATTTATGAATTTGCACATGGTTGTACTTCGTGGCTCGTAACACAACAAGACGAAATTCGATTTCCCTCCAAGTGTTCCCCAGCATTTGTGGGGTAACATTTTCGATCGTAGTTGCAATTCTGCGCCTGAGTTCATCAAGGGAGGGCACAGGGGTCTTGTACACAATGTTCTTGGCACACCCCCATAGAAAAATGTCCAACGGTGCTATATCGGTTGATCTCGGAGGCAATGGAATTGGTCCACCAGAAAAATTCTTCCACATAGGAAGTAGGGAAAGTTCTCGTCTAAAGAGCCACGTACAATCTCTCTTTCGGTGTAGAACTCTAACAGTTTCCTGAAATTGTTTTAAACTTCGTCTGATAGAATTATCCGAAGGAGGATCTTGCACCTGGTCCTGAAGCGATTTTAGTAGTTTTGACTGATGTAGATTCAAAAAAACCACAATACACTCATTGCTTTTTCTTGCACGGTTGTCATTTTTATTTATGACGTCATAATTACCCAGAATGCATGCAAAGATTGCATTGTTGCCACGTAAAATTCTTTGGGTTGTAATTTACGAATACATAATGAGATTTTGCGTAATATTTTTTATTCGAAAGTTATGAGGTACGGAAACCCCGACAATAATTAATGAACACTCTGTATTTTACTAAAAAGTTATGAAGGGATCACTACCACTGGTGTATAAAAATATTTTTGGAAATTAAAAAAAAAGGCTTTTTAGTATATGATTCATTGACATTATTGAATTAGTGGGTTTCGAAAACATGGCAGTCCCTTTCCTCTTTTCTTGAAAAGGGTTTGTATGAAATCACATCTAAGTCAGACAAAACTGTAGATTTCTATAAAGAATGATACAATAGATTTAGTAAAAAAATGTCAAAACCACTACAAAATTCATATATCGTAACTATTGCCCGCCAATGCCATGTAAAACGTTCACTTGCATGAAAATTTATTAGAAAGAATACTGGAAGTTTTTGGGGAGACCATATCCGCCGGTATTTAATCAGTACAACAGCTAAAATCCCAACAAAAGTTACCTATCTCACCAACGCTGGAGATACAATCAAGAGAGATGACCGAAATCTCCCAACAATTTCCTCCCTCTCCCTAAAAAGCCTCTTTACTCCACTACTTTTCCATCATAGACACACAAACAGCAGTCTATAAAAAAAATTCCTGAGCACTTTGGCGAGCGATAAAACGCTTCCAACGTCCACCCTTTAAAAGCCAGTGAAACATTAGAACGATTGGTGCTGCCATAAAAAAAAGTACTGACAGATATATTATTAACCGGGTAAAGTGGTTGAGGGTACGGAGGAGGGCACTTTAAGTGTCGTCGCCCCGTAAACACAGTCCAACCCCCTATTTACCTTAGCGGAGCAAAATGACAATGTGTCTGTCCTCTTGGGGAGATAATCCCGGAGAAGCTCTTCAGGTCTCGGAGCAATAAACGAAGGCTGTGTTTCCCCATCACGCAATAAGAAAGAATAGGACTCGAATCAGCGTTGCTGTGTTTAAGTAACTGAAATTAGGCATTGATTTTGGGTGCTAGTGGCAGGCACTTCTTTTTATATTGAGCTGAATGGGAGTACTATAATGAATAAATATGCGTAGAATAACTATTTATGATTTAAGTGCAATATGAGCAGTGGCCGATTTATTTAATTAATTTACTTGAGAGAATTTTTGGACAATTGGAGAAAACAGAAGAAGGTGTATAAAAATTAGTTTGTGGATAATCACGTAATGAGATAGAACTCGAATCAGCGTTGCTGTGCTTAAGTAACTGAAATTAGACATTGATTTTGGGTGCTAGTGGCAGGCACTTCTTTTTATACTGAGCTGTACAGGAGTACTTTAATGAATAAATATGCATAGAATAACTATTCATGATTTAAGTGCAATATGAGGAGTGGCCAATTTATTTAATTAATTTACTTAAGAGATTTTTTGGACAATTGGAGAAAACCGAAGAAGGTGTATAAAAATTAGTTTGAAATGAAGGTAATTGTAGGTAATCACGTAGTAAGATGGAATAGAAATCGAACCAAATGGTGGTGTGTATAAGTAAGTGAAATTAGGCATCGATTTTGGGATACAGCGACATTCACATATTTTGTTATATTGTACTAAGTATTCGAGTTTAATGGATAAACATGAATAGAATCTCTATTTGGGATTTTAGTGCAAGTTAAGCTGTTGTTAATTTATTTAATTAATTTACTAAAGAGAATTTTTTAGACAATTCAGTTTGAAATAACCGATGAAGGTGTAAATAAATCAGTTTAAAATATAGTTAACATTAGATGAGAGGGTCCACTTTAAAGGAGATTCATTATCTAACTTTTAAACAGTTTTTGTGAAACTTCTGATACCTGAATTTGCTACATTTTCCACATCCCTCTTCATCTGCCCTATTAGTACATTATATAAAAAAACATCCTTGCTATGTGAACTTAACCACAATACAGCGATCGAACTTTATTAAACTGTTAGTTTTCATTATTATTTAATTTTGCATTATTTTTATTATTATACAAACTATTTTAAATTATTTTAGATAATTTAAAGGATGGTATCAATGATCATTATCCAGTAAATGGACTTCGTAATCCTGACACTGGTTGATTAGTGTAAAATTATGAATTTTGTGGTTTCTTAAATCTGGTAGTTTGATCGTATATTAATAATAGTTTGCCTTGAAATTTTGTGTTTGTGTAGATGAGACTTTCTAGATAATCTGAGACTTTGAAATGAGATTTTTTTTAAGAGTATCTGTTTTTGTTGTTCCGATTGACTTAATCTGAGAATGACTTGATTTTAAATTTTAAATTTGGAATGACGATCATTTTACTCACAAATTACTTTCAGACGAGATAGTGAAGATGTGAAAAATTAGTATATCCATAATATTTCTTGAATATATTTACAGAATCGGGAAATATAAAATTTTTGATTTCATAATTTTTTTCAGCACTATATTTATTGACTTGCACACTACAAAACAATACTTTTTACATTATCTAAGTTATTTTTCTATTTGGAATGTTATGGCAATCTCGAATGTTTTATAGATATTATTAATCGAACAATTAATAAATTGGACACTGCATGTAAATCGGTTGATGAAATGGAAAAGCAATTTTAGAGGTGGTATTCATTCTTATTGGTGAATTTCTTATGATTGCTGATTCCCGTGTTTCAGTAATGCTGTGAAAAAAAATTAAGTTTCTATCTGAATGTCTTTGTTTTCCTTTAAGAAACTTATAAGAATTATGTCTAA
Organism: Argiope argentata; assembly: GCA_026289955.1. Classification (NCBI taxonomy): domain Eukaryota; kingdom Metazoa; phylum Arthropoda; class Arachnida; order Araneae; family Araneidae; genus Argiope; species Argiope argentata. The sequence continues at coordinate 986,328 of JAOUZG010011536.1, read as the reverse complement.
GTACTTCATATCTTAGACATTTTTTTGCGATAGTCAGTTCTTGTTTTTATGGATATTCAAAATTATGATTACTGAATGTTCTAAAATATTTTGAATCATTTATAAAAAATATTTTATAGATTAAATATTAGTCTTCGGTTGCTTCGAATCTCAAAAATAATGTTTGTAATAAAACTCAAAATTGAGTTCTTTGTGCTCAAGATATACTATTACTTTCTATTTTTTTTGTGTGCGAAATACATTAAGATGCATTTACTATAGAATTTTTTAAATATAAAATAGATTGAAAATCTACTTTTAAAGCAAAATTATATGATGAAAACCAAATGCATTTTGAAATTTGGAAGAAAAGGTTTATTAATAGATTTGGACAAAAAAGTGGAATTTTTTTAGTTTAAAAAATCATTAAATAATTTCTCTAAAAATCGTGAAGATGATCTGAAATTGCTGTTAATTATTGATCAATATTGATGAGAATAAGCCATGTTTCTGTACAATCTTTAAATAAATGCCTTTTTACCTTATAATGCCATGAGTGTTTTTCTTTTTATGAGCTAGTAAAATGATTGTAAAATATTTTTACATAATCAGTTTACTTATTCTGCAGTTCAAGAACTTCTGAAACGTTAAGAAATTAGGTTAACAATATTTTTAAATGTATTACATTTGTATAAAGGAATTTTTTCATTAGAAGATTTTCTTCAGAATTTAAAATTTGTGGAAAATGGTGTTAAAAGCTTGTTAGAAATTTTAACATATAAAATAATAAAATTTTAAGAAATAAAAAAAAATTGCATAATTAATGTATGTAGAAATTTCAAAAGCTTTTATTAAAAAAATGCTCAAAAAATGAATAATATTGAATACAAAAAATATTCGGTATTTTCGCCAAAAATAAAGTATGTAAGCTAATACAATTTGTAGTAAACTAAATACAATTTTGACCTAAAGTAGCTTAGGTCCTAATACAAAATGGCTCCTATACTTTAATTTGAGATTTCTGGAATCCTACCTGCATGATTATAACAATTTTTTCTATATTATATAGAAAAATTATGATTTATAATTACATAACAAAATTAAGAAATAATTTTAAATAAATATAAAATATTTCAATGAATATCTTTTTGTTTATTATTAATGAATTCCATATTTCTTATTTGGCATTTATCTTGTGTTTAGTTTAAAAGTAACAGCTCCAAAAAAATTTCACTCAAATAAAAAGGTGTCATCGAAAAGGATTATATGTTTTAAGAAAGAAAATTTATTTTACCGGTGTATTTTTATTTCATATTGAAATTTCCTTAATGAATCTCCATTTTTGTAAAATTCAAAAATTCCATAGGATATTATGTATTAAGGCGACTAGGGACCTTTAAGATGGCTTTTTGTTATTTTCCCCTTAGCAATATGAAATTTTACAGGCATTACAGATGACACCCAAAGTTTTAAAGCATCGTAATAATTTATTTATGAGTTATGGGGATTAATACAATGTAACATTAACGATAAATAACGTTAATAAAAAATGTTCTATGCGCACCAAATTTGTTCGAAAGTGCTCCAATTTTTTTTATTACTTACTCTGAACCTTCTGAAACAAAAGTTGGGATTAATATTAAAGTTTCAGTAACGAAATATTAAAATTTACCAATGTAATAGTTCAAAACGACATAAACTTTTTTTAAAAAAATCAGTAGATTTAAGATATCACGTTGGTTAATTTTGATATTTCGTACTCAAACTTCAATATTACACCCAACTTTGGTTTCAGAAGGTTTAGAGTAAGTAATAATAAAAATTGGAGTGTTTTCGAGCAAATTTGGTGCGCCTGGAGCATTTTTCATTAACGTTATTTATCGTTAATATCATATTGTATTAACCCCCATAACTCATAAATAAATGATTTCAATGCTTTAAAACTTTGTGTGTCATCTCCTACAGTGTTACTCTTAATGCCTGTAAAATTTCAAATTGCTAAGGCGAAAATTAACAAAAAAATATTTTAAAGGTCCCTGGTCGTCAACTTAGTTATTCATCGGATTGGATAATCTTACGTGCTATATTGTGAGAATGTACTGAGAAAAACCTGGAGCTTCTCAGAAATCCTAAGTTTAGTTCTTCGGCAATAAAAAATTTCAAGATGGAACTAAAGCCCTCAAATATTTCTTTATGTACCACTAAACTTAAGGCATTGTATCTCTATCTAAATCGGCGCATCTCTCTAAAATCTTTCATACAGATCGTCCGGCAAACCTGTTTTCTGGATTCGTATTCAACAGATGGGAATTCCAGGGAGGGAGTTTTCTTAAAAATCTCATCTTCCGTCCTCTTTTGTGCGGAGCGACTGATTTTCCTTTTATAAAAAAAAAAGGATGATCCTTTCGTATTTTCATCTCTGTGCTTTTTTCCCCTTTCACAAATCTTTCTGCTCGAGAGACAAGTCATGGCGATGTATTGCTTTCTCACGGTGCATGCAATATCATTTTTGATGCCACGTGAAATGAAAAACTTATTTTTCTGTAGGTGAATCAGTCTTTCAGAAACCCAAGATATTTATACAAAAGCAAAAAAGAAGTGTTTGGTTTTGGAGAAAATGACGGAAGATATAAAAAAATTGATGCTACCGAACAAGTTGTCTTAAGACTTCAAGATAAATTTTGGAATATTTCGGTCAAAAAATGTGTATCTATTTTTTTGTATTCGAACAGCTTAAAAATTGGTTACTGGAGTTTTGGAAACAACGAAATATTGGTACTGATGTATAAAATTTTGTAGAAAAATTGTGGTATAAAGTATTTATTTTTATTTTATTTTTAAGGTTCTCGTAACTTTATTTATATCTATGTATGTATCTATTTTTTTCATAAGGTGAATTGCCTTTCAAGCAGTTTGATAAAATATTTGAATTCTTTTTAGAAACGATAAAGAATTCTTCCTGATGTATACATTTTTTTTCCATAAGGTGAATTGCCTTTCAAGCAGTATGATAAAAGATGTGAATTCATTTGGGAAACGATTAAGCATTCTTCCTGATGTATACAAATTTGTGGAACACTAATTATAAAGTGTTCCTCGTAATATTGGTTCTATATCTTTTTTTTCATAAGGTGAATTGGTGAATTGCATTTCAAACAGTTTAATAGCTTAGTTTAATTATATTATTGTTTCGTTGTAAAGCAACACTAGAGCTATTTTGAAACGCACCTCGTAATTTTGAGCCAATATAAGATGACGAGGACGATACATGAGTTGGCAATCCTCCCCTCTCCAAACCACACCAGCGGGAGCACGTTCAACCCTGGAAGATTTAAAGTGCAACAGACCCCCTTACACGATGTTTCTTCGTTGGAATCGGGTTTCGATCCGAAACCCTACGGTTCACGAGTTGAGACCTCACCACCAAGCCACCGCGGGTCTCACAGTTAAATAGGAAATTTAAGTCTTATTTTTAAAAAGCATTAGTGCCCGATGTATAAGGATTTGTGGAAAACTGTGGTTATAAAGTGGTTCTTCGAAATTTTGGAAATTCTAGTTAAATTTTATCTTTCTATATCTTTTTTTAATAAAATGTATTGCCTTTCAAGCAGTTTTATGGAAGATTTAAGTCTATTTTGGAAGTTGTTAGGCCATTTGTCACGATGTTTAAGAATCTGTGGAAAACTGTTGATATAAAATGGCACTTCCAAATTTGGGAAGATATCGTAACTTTATTCTATATCGTGTCTTCAAAAGGTGAATTACTTTTTATACAAGTGATTTTCCTTTTTCAAAATTTTGGAAAACATCGTATTTTTATTCTATATCTTGAAAAGGTGAATCGTTTTTCACGCAATTTGATAAAAGATTTGAGTCCATTTATAACCATAATGAGACATTTATTCCAATTTATAAGAATTTTTGGAACTTATAAAGTGTTTTTTTTTTCTAAATTTTGGAAGAGATCGTAACTTTATTCTATATATTGTCTTGCATAAAGAGAAATGCTTGTTATGTTGCTTGATAAAAGATTTGATTCCATATAAAAACACCATGAAGTATTTATCAAAATTTATAAAAAAAAATTCGAGGTTATAAAGTGGGATTTTTTTTCTAAATTGTGGAAAGGAGGATATAAGAGAATAAGTAAAGAGAATATTGTTCATGCATGCGCGAAAACTTAAACAACACTCTTTTACCATTTACAGAAACATTAAATATTTGATACTGAATGGATATATCCCGTCACTTTCTTCACATCAATTGTAATACATCAATAAAGCATTTTAAAGAACTTAACATTTATCTAATTTTGATACGACATTAGCTATATTGTTCAAGCATGCGTGAAAGCTTAAACAATTCTCTTTTACCATTTACAGAAACATTAAATATTTGATACTGAATGGATATATCACGCTATTTTCTAAATGTCAATTATAATGCATCAATAAAACATTTTGGCAATTTTGACGTACGGCATTTTGATACGACATGACAATATTGTTCAAGCATGCTCAAAATATACACTTCTGCTTCTTATAGAAACATTACTTTTTGTTACTGAATAGATATATCTCATAATTTTCTAAACTGTTGTAGCAATCTAGATAACGAGAAATCTCGTTTTCAGATATTGCAACAAACATATATTCTATATTACTCATTCTTCTGTTTTCAACGATTGGAATAACAGAAATGGGGCTTTTCTTTCAAAAAGCTATTTTTTCACTTTTTGTATCGATATCCTAATATTTCTTTTGAAAAAAAGACAGGAAACATACGTTCCTATTCCCTGTATACGCGTTCCTTTCCATTTCGCAGCTCCTTCTGCACGACAGGCCATAACAATGTATTCCTTTCCGTGGTGCACGCGATGTGTGGAATGTGTTCTGAGGAGATGAATCAATCTTCCAGGAATGCTTCCATGAATTTTATACAAAAGCGGGAAAATAAAATAGAATCGTTTTCGTGAGAATTCCGGAAAATTGGAAAAGTTAAGCGAGATGCATGGGAAATAATCGTCTGGGTATTTGAAAACAGACCTTTCAAACTATTTAGGAGCAAAATACGCTTTAATCGGTTGATACAGTGTAAAGATTAATTATCTTGATGATGCGTATTATTTTATAAACAAAATAAGGTATTTAAGGCATAATTCAATAAAATATTTTAATGCATTAAAGCAATGGCGGTTTTGGATATTTTGAGGCTCTAAACACTGTAATTTATGAGTCTCCACTTATAATAAAATTATTTATTTATTTGGTCTTGCGTTCCAAAGCAATTTCACCTTCTCGAATACTTCGTAAAGATTAAGTATAGTAATCCTTGAAATATTCGAATTGTAGATTTTTACAAATCTACACATTTTAGAGCTCCATGTGTTCGAAAAACATATTTTTGGTATATATCCGCATGTCTGTCTGTTACAAAAATAACAAAACCATTTCAGCTAGATAACTGAAATTTGGTGTGCATTTTTTGCACCAAATTTGAAGATTTCTGTCAAATTTTGTGTAAAATTTGTTCAGAGGAGGTCCGTCTTCCCCATTGTTCGAATACGAGTTAATATATACAAAACAAAGAGAGCTAAATAAATAAAATTTCGTACACAGATTTAACATCTAAATGTTGACATCTTTAAATTTTGAGCCAAATCCATCTAACAGGGAGAGGGCGCGGGGTTGAAATCTGAGATCGGGAAGAGATTTATTATAATGGTTGTATACATTTAGAATGTTCATTGATGAAAATATTGAAACACAATGGCCATTCAGTTTCGAAAAAATGGTCCTCAAATTTTAACAGAAGATTATAAACTGATAACTTGACTTCCGATTGGATTATCCCAATGGCGTGGTTGTCTAGGTAACGGTAAATTTAAAAATATTTGCAAATTTGTAATTGAATAAGCATTACTTAAAAAGAAAAAATTGTCCAGCCAAGTTTGAACCTTGACCTACCGCATGCGAAACCTATACAACCACGCCAAAGGGATCCTCTTATAGGGAGTCAAGTTATCAATTTATAAGCTTCTCCAAAATTAGAGAAAATTTGAGAAAAATTCTCAAAATTAATTGACTATTGCGTTTTAACATTTTTATGGATGAATATTCTAAATGTATACTTTCATTATACTATATCTCTTCCTGAACTCGGATTTCAACCCCTGTCCTCCAATTGTAAGTATCCACTGTCTCTCTGCCAGTACTTTTATAATCATTTTAATGCGATATGTATAGAAGGCTAAATATCACAGACTTTCAGTAATACCAGTATCACTTAATGAAGAATCGGTATTAGTATTGGATAGAGTTTCACGTTAGCTGATGCTATTAATTTTTTGCATCATATTTTAAAATCCTTTTAATTTTCTCCTATTTTAAGTACTCTAATTTATTTCATTTTTGAAAACTGCAATCGCAATCACATTTACAATTTATCGCAATCTTTTTTTTTTAAATCTATTTTTTCAATTTATACTATTAGTTCACACTCTCCCTATATATGTATCTTGTTCAAATTTTTAGTCGTTCATAAAATACATTTATTGATCCAAAAATACATTTTTTAAAACTTGATGTCAAATACATTTTTTGTACTTTTAGTGGATGTCACCTGACTTTAATACAGTTTTTTCAAATATTAATCCATTAATTAAATTTAATTAATTTTTAATACTTTAGAGATTTTACAGCTTATAATAAAAACTGAAACCAACAGACAGTAGCATAATTGGTAAAATTCCAGGATTTCCTTATTTTCCACATGAAATTGAAAAATGCAAATTCATTCTTGCGAAAATCAATAATTTTTGATAACTTTTTGCTTTAAGCATATGTTTTATCCAAATGATTTGCGAGAGGGAGTTAACAGTTATGGCTGAGTGGTTAGAATAAAAGATTTTTCTCAAAAAAAATTGAAGAAATTTTAAACTTTACGTTATATTCCGATTTCTTTTCTCTAAATTTTTATCGTCAATTTTTGGTCATTTCTCCTCCCCAACCTTAAGATTGAGCTACGTACCGAGAAAGAAAATTGCAAGAAAATTTGTTTTCCATTTTGCCACTTGATTTTGTAATTCTGTCATATGTATATACATATTTATACGAATATACATATTTATACATATATATACATATTTATACGATTATTATTTAATGAAAAGTAACTGAAAAAAAAACCTAAGTATAAACCTAACTAAACCTTTATTAACTTAAGTAGGAATTGACTTTAAATTTTTTTATATTACCGGTTTTTAACATATTAATTCAGAACTGAAAGTTTAAACAGTTCTTTGTATAGTTTGCTAAAAATTCTTTAATAAATCTTTTAATTATTTATTCCTATAATTTATTTTTTTACCATAAAAATGTTGAGTAGTGTTTATTTTTTAATCTCCGTTCTTTGAATAGTCAATTTATAATGAAATTCATTATTTTCTTTATAAAAAAATATTCAACTCCCAAGAGTATTTATCTATTGTCTTTCGGTTTTCTTGGAATGAATGTGTCAATGAAATGTTAAAATTTAAATATGATATTATTCTGATACTCAATGCGTGATTTAAATAATTTTGATTTCCACCATTCTTGTCTTACAATATTTCGTGGAATTTATAATTTTGTAATTAATTTTTCATCCCTTTGAAGTTGTCTTTAGGCATATTTTTCTGAATTCAAAACCTCATTTAAAAATTCTTTTGCATTAAAATTTCCTTTTCATCAACAATGCTCTTTGAAAGTATTCATGCATATATGAATTTAACAGAGGATTAAATAGCAAATAATAGAAAGGCTTTATTCGTATTATAATGCTGAATGAAGAGGTTGAAGTTTTATAAATGTTTTGTTAAATAGTAACAATTTGCATAAGGTTTTTAAACCACTTTTTTATTCCATATTTAAGATATTCACTGATAAGTTTTAGTACATGAAGTTTATTTAAAAATAAAGCATTCTCTATATATGCTCTATATGTGTGATATTCAATTAACGAAAGTTCTTATTTAAAAAAAATGTCTCGTAAATTATTCGAATTCATAATATTTACTGATATTTTTCAATTTACGAAAAAATTTGTTTAAAGGGAATTAAATCAATCCACGTTTTCGATATGTACGATATTCACTGAGGAATTTCAGCATAACAAGAAGTTAATATAAAAGTAAAACTCTTATCCTTTTTACTCGATATTCAATAATGCGTTTCAATTTTTTTTAAATATTTATTTATAAAAAAAAATAATTTTTCTGTATAGTATTCTATATGTATGATATTCACTTATAAATTTCAGAATGGCAAATTTCTTTAAAAGTAAAACAATCACCCTATTTACTCGATATGTATGATTTTGAAGGATACGTTTCAATTTACGAAAGCGTTTATTTGAAAAGAAATGAATTTTCCTGTATAGTATTCGATATTTTAAGATATTCCCAGATAAATTTTAGTGTATGAAGTTTATTTAAAAATAAAAAATAAATCTATATATGATCTATAAGTATGATATTTAATGATATATTTCAGTACACGAAAGGTCTTACTTTCTAAAAAATTGTCTTGTAATGTATTCGATATGCATGATATTTACTGATCTTTTCCAATTTACGAAAACATTTGTTTAAAAGGAATTAAGCCTTTCCTTGTTTTCGATATATATGATATTCAGTGACAACATAACAAAAATTAATTTAAAAGTAAAACACTTATCCTTCATACTCGATATTCAATTATGCATCTCAATTTTTTTAAAAAATATTTATTAAAAAAAGAATTTTCCTGTATAGTATTCGATATGTATAATATTCATTGAAAATTTCAGTATAAGAGGTTTTCGTAAAAGTGAAACAATCATCCTGTATTCTCGATATGTATGATTTTGAATTATACGTTTCAATTTACTAAAACGTTTATTTAAAAAGAAAGGGATTTTCATGTATAGAATCGATATATATGATATTCATTGAAAATTTCAGTAAAAATAATTTAATTAAAAGTAAAGAAATTATCTTATATACTCGATATGTATGAGTTTCAATGATATAACGAAGACTTTCATTTAATAAGAAAATAAATTGCCGTATATAAAATTCAATATGTATGATATTCACTGACAAATTTCCGTAAAAGAAGTTTTCAAGTAAAACAATTATCCTATATATTCTATATGTATGATTTTCAATGATACATTTCAATTTACAAAAACGTTTATTTAAAAACAAGATATTTGTCCTGAACAATATTGATTCTTTTCAATCTACAAAAACATAAGTTTAAACGGAAATAAATCATATTTTATATTCGACATGTATAATAAACACTGAAAAATTTCAGTGTCAGAAGTTTATTTAAAAGTACAACAATTATCCAATATACTATATGTAGGATATCCAATGACACATTTCAATTTACGAAAACGTTTACTTAAAAATGAAAGAATTGTCCTTTATAGTATTTGATATGATTAATATTTACTGACAGTTTTCAATTTGCAAAAACATTTGTTGAAAGGGAAATGAATTGTTCTGTATTTTCGTTATATATTCTATTCACTAATAAATTTCAGAATGGGAAATTTATTTATAATTAAAACAATTATCCAATATATTCGATATGTATGGTATCTAATGCTACATTTCAAAAAACGAAAACGTTTAGTTAAAAAGACAAGAATTTTTTTGTATTCTATACTATTCGATATATATGCCTCTTTTCAATTTAAGAATACTTTAAAGCAAAATGAAACATTTTTTTATATTCGATATTTATGACATTCAGTGACAAATTTCAATACAAGAAGTTTATTTAAAAGTAAAACAATCATCCTTATATGATCGATGTGTATGATATTCAATGATACATTTCAATTTGCGAAATTTTTTTATTTGAAAAGGAAATTGGAAACAATTTGAAATTTATTTTCTCTGAAAAATCAATACAACAAATACTAAGAATTCAAATGCAATCCGAAAATATAAATTGTACTAGATAGAAGACGTTGTACTTCTTTGATTTGAAAATAATTCTTTCTTGAAGCTGTGTTCGATGCTTCACTGATGTTAGTTCGGAAACAACCCTTTTAATATACATACAATATACTATATATCTAATCGAAATTCGTAAATCGTAAATTAGAATTTCGATTTAAATATTCTGCCCGTTTTGTTATTTTTATATTAACATTAATATAATATCAAAGTGCGAAAAAAAGCTAATAAATATTGTCTGCAACTTTAATATAGGCTTCTAATAATCTTTTTGGAACATCCATGCGTGCTTTTGTATTTCTATTCTACACGTATTTAATATCTATTCAAATTTCTTACTGTTTCTTGTTTATATTTACATATCAATTTTATTTGAAAATAAAACAATGATAATTGATTACTAAGAAAACGTGGCTCATTTTTTTCAATTACTGTCTTTCAAGCCTAAAATTTACTGCAAATATTATCTGTCGCGGTGATAGTAGTAAATAGAAATATTTATTAGAAATACGAGTTTCTAATTAAAATTACTATATTTCGATTATTAGAAGTGCCGTCTTGCCTTTCTAAGTGCTATTTTTTAAAGTAGAAAATAGAACTGATAACTCCCCACTTTACAAGTATTGTACGCAATCATTCACTAACTACACGATGAAAATATGCTTTCCTCTAAATTTATGATGTGTTCATATTTGAAATAGAGTCAATGATTTTTATAGATTTCATGTTAAGAATCAGTATTAAAAACATAAACTATCAACAATAAGGGATCGAATAACACTTGTATATTGTCATGTGAGAACATGATGTTGTTTTGGTTAGGAGGTTTTGAGGCATCCGAAATTAACGAGAAAAAATATTTGTACAAATATTGCATTATTATTATATATGCTTCTTTGACAGCACATGCGTTTTAAAAAATTTTACCTTTTTTTACCAGTATTGCTTTATTATTATGTATACTTCTTTTATAGCAGATGCGTTTTTAAAAGGCTGACGAAAAACTATGATATCATGGCTGTTATTTCATTTGAAAATCGGTCGACCTCCAAAACTTTGTTAGACAGCAGGAAAATTTGAAAATGAAAGTTTAAAAAATCATCATCAACATTATATATATATATATATATATATAAGAAATAGAGAGATAAGTCCAAATTAGGACTTAAATAATAATAATGTTCTAGCATTATGACTTGAAATGGTTCTTACGTATTATACCGTCCAACTTTATTGTTAAATTTGAAGTCGTCGGCAATGAGTTGCTAAACCTCTAATTGTGGTAATCCCGCAATGTGTAATCCGTTTATCTTTATCGACAAATTTAAATCCCTCGCCAATGAGTTACTAAATCGTCGGCGACTGTTGGCGAAGACGGTATAATACGTAAGTACCCTTGAAATATACGATCGAAGATTTTATTATATTTATTTCCTTTTATTGTCAGAAAATTGGTCTGACTTGACTGTCAGTGCAGCCAAAAAGATCTTGTCGTTGTTCTTTGTTTAAACGTTTAAGTTTACTTCTCAAAAGATGCTCAACCCCCTATACGCTAAGACGATTTGTTTGGCTCCGTGTTTATGCTGTACTTCTAAAAGAACTCTTTTTCTAATGAAATCTAAACCAAAAGAGCAAGCTGAAAGCCAAAGATCAATTTAATCCACACAAGCCTTGAAAAATAAAATTCGTGGGGTGTGTACTGGAAGTGAAGAGGTTGATCCTTACTCCCTCCTCAGGATCCTAATTAAACAAAGCGGTCGATTAAACTTCACAGTCGATCACTCCACGGCATGCAATTAGTTCGCCTTCGACGAAATGGCATTAACATACTTTCTCAGAACTCATTCTCGCCAAGAAGATGGCCGGGGCTTTCATTCCTAGAGTTCGTCAGGCTTCGAAGAACTTGAAGTATTCCACGTCTTACCCAAAAATAGATTTTTTTTCCTTCTAATGACCTGGAGATGTAGTTTCAATTGAAATAATTCTAAATTTGTAAGAAGTTTGAATTCAAGGGTTATTAGGTGATTTTGAGTGTTAAAAACGCTTCCGATTTGGGATTTATTTGGCGATTTTCAGATTATGCCAAGATTACCAGCATTCTTCTCACGTGAGAACGTGATGTTGTTTTGGTTAGGAAGTTTGGATGTTACCGAAATTTACGGGCAAAAAATAAAGATTATGGGAAGCCGGAAATTATCGGCTATTGAATTTTTTTTATCTGCTTTTACCATTATTGCATTATTTTTATATATGCTTCTTTGAAATCATATGCGTTTTTAAAAGATTCACCTGTTTTTACCAGCATTACTTTATTACTATGTATGCTTCTACACATGAGATGCTTTTTTAAAACGCTGAAAAAGAACTGTGTCATCATAGTTATTTCACCTGAAAATCAATCGACCTCCAATTGTCTCATGATTGTTTCAAACCAGCTTGAATTAATTAATGACTTAAATTAAGATAAGTAATGACTTAAAAATAATAATGTATTCGCATACTAACTTGGTTTTTTTAAAACTGATTTATTGTTGGAATCGTAAAAAAATATTCAAGTGAGAATTGATAGTAGACAACCACCTCATAATCCTATATCCAAAACCATTCACCGGATATGATAGTAATTAAAAATATATAAATAAGTAATTATAAAAATTTCAACTATACAAAACAAAAAAAATACTAAAAAATTTACCATCTGCTATAATTTTATACTTTGTAATAAGATAGAAAAAATATCTAGAATAATAATAATTAAAATGATATTAAGAAATTAAAAAAATAAATAGTCCATTGCTTATTGTACTTGCCATTATAAAGTAGTTATATATAAAGGCATTCATGAAAAACTTCCTATAAAATAAATTGATTAATTAATAGAAAGAAAATCTTTTTTAAAAACTGATAGTTATAGATACAAATGAACATAGGGAAATTGTGGTTTTGTTTGTTCTGGGACATTGAATATGCTTGATGTTTGAGGATGGTAAGTTATGCAGAGATCTCTATTTTCTCTTATAAACCTAGGAGATTTTTAACCATGTGAGGACATGATGTTGTTTTAGTGTGGAGCTTTAGAAGCCTCAAAATGCACAGGCAGAAAATTACCGATTTATTGCTTTTGAGACATAAACTTTTCGGCTTGGGGTTTATTAGAAATTGATAAAGAAGGCTTATAAAATGTTACAACTTAGCACAAATATCCGCCATGTACTCGATTCTCCTGTCTGGCCAATAAAAGACAGATGTAATAAGAAGTTACCATCCAAAATATCCGAGATATGAAAATAGAAATGAATACGTAATAGTGAGGAGAGGTATCAAAATTATGTTGTTTTAAATTTTCAAATTTTCTAGCCGGCAAAATTTTTTTTTCGAATTTTCTAATTAAGAAAAAAAAGAATTAAAAAAACATTTCTTTCCTGTCGTATTGATGAATAAAGTTGTAAAATGCAATATTTCTAAACCAGTTTAAACCAGATTTTTTCAAAAAAAAGGGGGGGGGGGGTCTTGAGATAAGATCAAAGCTTGAATGTTTTTGAGACGGGGGAAAAATACAGACACATGTATTGTTTTCTTAATACCGACGCATGCGTATACATAGTCGGCGCATAATAGTCGGATTATTTCAAATCGGTTTAAGTTGGTTTCCACCAAAAAATTATTAGAAATTAATTATTGATTTTGAAATGTCCAGAAATCATCATCTCTCTAAATTTTGATCATTGCGAAATAGGAATTCTCTGAGATTATGTTTTCCTTTCGCATTGATACCACGTGACTGAAAAAAATAATGTTCTCACATGATAATTTGAAATTTGCGATAAAAAGTTCATTTTTTAAAGGTTTTTATTTTTTTTTTAAATTATTTTTTTAGAAATTTATGGCAAACATTCCAACATATACAAACATTCCAATATTCTTTCCTCCAAACGTCACATCTTACTTACTTTTTTTCTCTTACATATAAAATTCGTATATCAGTCTGGACCACATTTTTTGGAAGATGAATACAACTTTTGAAATATGTTTTTTCATTTCGCGTGCCAGAGAGGGTAGTATCACGTGATTCAAGTAACGCCGCGCCAGGCAATACATTGTTATGGCCTGTCGTGCGGAAGGAATTGTGAAAAGGGAGGAGAAGCGTTCATGAAAATACGCATAAATCCCTTCTTCTGCCTTACTTTTCCCTTCAAAAAAAGCACAAGAGGGGGATAAAAAAGAAAATAAACCAAACTTTCGACACAAAAGAAGACATAGGATTTTATATATAAATATATATATATATGTAAAAGAAAACATTATTTTTCTCGTATTTCTATCCGGTGAATATGAATCGAGAAAGATAAATTTGTTGCACGATTTGTACAAAAGATTTCTGATTTCGTAAAGCGTTGAAATTCTTTAGAAAGAAACACCATGTCTTTAATTTAGATTCAGAGAGAGTACATTTCACAGTGTGAATTTGTTGCGTTTCTTTTTTTCATATATTACGTGCGACAGGTAAATCTTGAAGCTTCAATAATCTCAGTGTTCTTCGGAATCGCATTAGAAGGCTCTTTTTTTCCTCGTCTTATCATCTTTAGCTGTTACTAATGATATATATGCTAAATTTTGCTTAAACTTGTGATGAATTTCGGATTTTGAAATAAAAATTGTTTCTAAAACTTAGGACAGTTATCAAAATGAATACAAAATAATACAAAAAAAGACATTAATAATTAATAAAATTAAATTTGAGTAGATGGTTTTTATCATGCGAGAACACGATGTGGTTTTCGTTTGGGGTTTGTGAAACCTCAAAATACGTAGGCAGGAATTAACGGGCTTGGGCCGTCAGAAGTTATTACTCGAGGAAGCCCAAAGAAGAAAATGGGAATCGCCGCTAAACAACGAGGAGAAGCATTGAGAGTTGTTAATATATATAATAATAAGAATAATAATATGTTTTATTTTAACTTTCATCTTATTTTTTTAGTTGGCAAAAACGTTTTGGGACTCAAAAAATTTAGATAAAAAAATCATTGCTTTTTTATTTAAAAAAATTGACATTTTCTCAATAGAATAATCACATGATAATTTCAAGGCTAAATTTTTTAAAAAAAACTTAGAAGCAGGGGTGGGGTGGGGGTTGGAGTTCGATTGCTTTTGAGAACTTTCACCTAGCGAGCTTTTTTGAACTAATTTTTTTATAAGTATTATACCAATCAATTTTCCATTGCCTGAAACGCAAATCCTCCAATATAAAGACTTGACATTAACTAGTTCTCTCCGAAGATTGTCTTAAATAGAGAAACTTTAATTTGAATCAGCCTGTGTTATTATTAATATTATTTTATTTTTAATGGCATCAAGAGTATTATCACGATCAAAATGAAATAGTTTGGCTGAAAGTAAGAACATTCTCTCTCTACAACTGTCATGCAGATTGATTTGAAAAGCTGTTGAGGAATCGAATAAAGCATACTTCACCATTCCGCATGTTTATTTCAAATTTTAAACCAGATTCGACACAAAGAGACTAGGAAAACGTCTTTACGCGAATGTAGCAGTTTAATATGGATCCAAGAAATATATTCAGTATAAAAATTTATGAATTCGTGAATCGCTGTTATGATTCAGGAGAAAATACGATCTCTTGCGTTTAGTGATATAAGGAGTATTTTTTAGGGCGTGGTCATATTTGAAGAAGGATATAAATCATGAAATTCAACAAATCTAGATTTTCTTTCTTTAGCAAGTCAGAGATTCTTCTTGCTAGCTTACTTTTCTATACGTATAAAAAATAATAATAATTTCGATTCTAGTTTTAAAAAAATTAAAAACTGTGTTTTGTTATGAACACGAAAGATATCCCAAAATATATGTTGCTCAGAAAAAAGTCAAAAGTTGTGAGTAAAAATAAGAAAAGGAAAGAAAGTCTTTGTTTAAATGTATAATATATTGTAACAAGTGGACGAACGCCGCGGAAACACATCGAAGGAGAAGGCGTTGGCGACGGCTGTGAAAAAGCTTGGCACCAGCCGGGTTGGTTTGCCGAAAAGAATTGTCTGGTAGCCGTTGGATCTTCCATGAAACTCCGCGTGTTTCCACGCACTCACTCGCTCGGCTATATAAGGAATGGGTTGCCGTAGTTTCGGCAGTTTCCTCACGGAAGAGAAACGTCTCGCTGGACTAGCAGATTACTTTTCTCGCTTGTTATTAGTGAGCTGTTTACGTTTGCTGTTAACTTATAATTGAGCTCGCTGTGATGTACTGTTTACTTTGCTATACGCTAACTGTTTTGCCGTCTGTGTTTATTGGGCGTAAGGTTTGCATTTAAGCTGTAAGTGACTGTTGACTGCTGTATTGTGTTTATCTGAAATTTTACTTTATCAAGTCATCCTGTAAATAGCTGTAAATAAATTTGTTTGTGCTGTCCTCAAGTAAAGTCTATACAATCCGAATCCGCTACGCTAAAAACGTAACAGTATTTTAAATTTAACATCAAAATATAATTCCTCTTATGACTATTATTTACTAATATTTTATCATTTCTTATAAAATTGACTTCAACGCTTCGCAAATTTATGATTTGGTTTTTAGATTTCATATCCCGATTTTTATGTAATCTTCTTTTCAATATACTAACAAAAGCTTGTTTTTTTTTCAAAGACAAACTTTTCATCTTTATTATTTACTCTTTTTAAATCCTTAATACATTTCAAACCTTACTATCATAAATATTATGTAATTTCATCTAAACAGTTGACCAAAACTTATTTGCAGATCGCGCCACTTGTAGAAAATCAAAATTTAACTAAAACGAATTCATTGATTTAAATTAATTGTTAAGAAGATTTAAATTCTGTATCTTCGTATCATTATGAATAGATATTACAACTGCTCTAAATTTCAGATCTTTAATATAAAAATGTACCCTATTTAGTGGACAAACTAGATTCTCCTATCTGGCCAATAAAAGTCAGGCCGTAAGAAGTTATCGCCCAAAGACGCACAGAGAAGGAAATGGGAATGAACGCGAAGCACCAAGGAGAGGTATAAGAAGTATATTAATTTTTTTTTTCAATTTTTCGAGTTGGAAAAAAAAAGTTTTGAAGCTCGAACAATTTCGAGACGGGAAAAAAACACAACACTTTTCTATAGGTAGACTATTGCGTTTTATAATAGTTAAGTAATAATTCAAAAACAGTTTAATCAAATCACCAAAATGACTTTGAAATACAGTTTTAGAGTCCAAAAATCATTTGAAAAAAAAACGATATCAGTTGTTTTCTAAATATCGACTTTTGCATAATCTCATAGTCACGTGATTGCTACAAAATGGTTGTTGTTGTTACTTATGTCACTTGCCTAGGGACAAGCCCCCTGCTGATACAGCAGCAGATTTAAGCCGAAAGCAGCGTCTCTCGTTTTTGAAGTAGCGCCAACTCGGACCAAGAGTACGACTTAGTTACACACTCAGCACATTTGCTTGCACAGCCCCTTTTTACATGAGGCACAGTCACACAATTCAGAGATAGCACACAGAAGAATAACCATGCCCGAACCGGGACTCGAACATGGAACTCCCAGAACACGAGGAAGACACGCTACCTCTGTGTCAGAAAGTCGGCACAAACTGGTTAATGACGTAAATGAATTAGAACAAACCATATCTTAAAAAATAATTATGTTCTCAGATGATAAAAAGAAATTAACGATACTAGATTTAAATTTTTATCATAATTTAATGATAATTATTAATAATTTAAATAGAATTCTCGATTGATGTATTTCTTAACTGCCCAGAAAACATCATGATTTGTTAGTATACGAAAAATTTAAGTAAAAGATCACTGTTGCTGATTTGAGCGTAAGTCAAAAATTCAATCCGCTAGACACACGTTAAGAAATCAATAATTTTCTAAATATAATGCAATCGTTTTAAATCATAAATGGCAAATGAAATCAAAACTGAAAGTTCACGACATTAAATTTCAATAACCTCTTTAATTAACTAAATTTGTTTTTATATTTGTTTTACATTTACAAGGGAAAATGGATTAATCGGCTTAGTACTCTTAATTACTTTTTCCAAAACTAACGAAAGGAGATTTTAAATTAACATATGTTATTAATTCTTTTCTTTAAATGGGATATGGTTCGTTTATTTGGGAGAAAACAGTTCTCTTTGGAAATAACTTTTTCGCCTCAGATATAGAAATTAGCTCGATAAATGACAAAATTTTATTTTCTTAAAAATGTTCCCAAACATTTCATTCTTAATGAATTGACTTCTTTTTTTAAAATTTTTTAACGCATATTTGTTTTTAATCATCAAATATAAAATTCATTTGAGATCTTCGACAAGCTAAATTGAAAATAATTTTTCATTGCTTTATTTCATAAATTTTTTTTCTCACTTTTGACTAGTAAGCTCTTTTTAAAAGTTGTTAAGAACATTCGAAATTAAAACTTCTGCTTTCAAACATCGAAACTAATGCTGTAAAGAAAAGATCCGAGATTTGAAATTTGTTATCGGAAGTGGATCTGAGACTTTAATTCCTCTTTTAATTAAAAAATTCCAGTTACTTTTTCAAAGAAAGAATTTATCTGTTATAAAGAAAAGAACATTCAAGAAGGCATCATGCATTTTTATTCAAAAGAATATCTTCAGAAAATCCTTTTTTTTAAAAAAAACATTCGTTTTAATCAAGGATCGTAAGTTTGAATGTATTATTTTTACTCAAATCTCTTTTGTGGAGAGAGTTTGCATGTAAAATGGTGAAAGCAATGGAACATAATTTTTATGAATTGCTGTTGGAACTTTTTGACTTCTTTTTTAAAGTTACATTAAATTGTCGGAGAATAATAATGTGAAGGAAATTTTTCAAAATTTGATCAGGAAAGGCAATAACTTATTTTAAAAGATCTTAATCTTCCTTTTTCTTCTTCTTTTTCCGATTACTCTAAGGAAAAAATAGGAATATGTATTCTTAACCCAAAATGGTAGGATTTCTTAAAATGGAATTGAATGACTGAGAGATATAAATTTATATTCCATCTGTGTTATAAATAAAACACTGAAAATTTTTTAGATAAATATCTTTTGCAATAGTTAAAATATTCATATTTTATTTTGATTTCTTAAATTTATAGAAATAAGATTTATAAAATATATACTGCTACTATAATTGCTACTATATTGTTGAAATAAACACAGAAAACTTAATATTTTTATAAATCTGCAATGTTGCTTTTAACTCGAAATCGCCAATTTCTGAGATCACCAATACAGCATCCGATCAGCTTCCAGTAGAGCCGATGGTGAAACAATCTTTCCAGTGATTGAACTAACCATGCAGAGAAGCAACATTACAGATTTGTAATGTAAATTCTTAATCATGGCTTAGATTTCATTAACATGTCAACAATTTAGCATTCATTGAAATATGTGTAAAACACTAGTTCTTATTTTGAGATGAACTGCTATAAGAAACAATATTACAGGAAATATATAAAAACGAAGCAATATTACAGGAAACGAATAAAGCTGAAATATTACAGGAAATGAATAAAGACGAAGCAATATTTCAGGTAAAGAATAAAGATTAAATTAAAGGATAGGAAATGAAGAGAGATGAAGCAATATTACAGGAAAGGAGTCAGCTTTATTACAGGCAATGAATAAAGAGGAAGCAATATTACAGGCAATGAATAAAGAGGAAGCAATATTACAGACAATGAATAAAGCTGAAGCAATATTACAGGCAGTGAATAAAGACGAAGCGATATTACAGGAAATGATTAAAGATGAAGCAATATTACAGGAAATGAATAAAGATGAAGCAATATTACAGGCAATGAATTAAGAGGAAGCAATATTACAGGAGATGAATAAAGAGGAAGCAATATTACAGGAAATGAATACAGCTGAAGCAATATTACAGGCATTGAATAAAGAGGAAGCAATATTACAGGAAATGAATAGAGGTAAAGTAATATTACAGGTAATAAATAAATATAAAGTAATATTACAGGAAGGAATTTTTTTGTTGTTGAACCGAGCAGAAAGCACAATTCTAATGATAATAGTGCTTTGTTTTGTTTTTTAAAACATTGTTTTTTCATAATTAGAATTTTTAATAAATATTTGTGTGTGTGCCTGAGTGTGTGTTTGTGTGACCCCACAAACTTCGAATTAACTATTTTCCGATATCAATAAGAACTCTGCCCGCTTTTCACGTTTTCTCTCCAAAAATGTTCGAAATAACCCAATTCCATTCTTTAGTTTCTCTTTTTCGCTTCTGGGCAAAGAAAAATACATTTAGAATAGCTATAGTTCTTTTTTTCTCGTTCAGTTGCCCGTCCTTTTTCACTTCTGACATATAAACCATTTATATTTTCTCGTGTATGATTAAAGATACGATCGGGAGACCCTTAGAACTCTCATATGTTTTGACCCATAAAGAAACGCATTTATTTTCTCCTCTGCTTTTATTTTTTCCGAATTTCTGGAAGGGATCAAAAAGAATTTCGAGTTTATTCCAAAGTTACGATCGTTAGTCAAATCTTCAGATGTTGGTAAAGTTGAATCGATCTCTAAAGGAAAATTTCTTTACTTGTTTTTCCATCCAATTTTTTACTTCTGTATAAAGGAATATTAATAGCAATGGAAGCTGCCTTTATGCATAATTCAAAAAGCTCTTATTGTACCTAAAATGTTATGCGCCATTTTGCATAAGTACATCTTCTATGAACTGAATGGGAGGAGATGCCCTCAATAAACGGTATCGGCATTTGAAATCTTTATAGCGCCTAAATGCCATCACAAGAAGTCATTTAAATTTTCTACAAAAAAAACATTCTACTCCTAGTTACGATTTTGTTGGTTAACGATACGCATTTTCTGATATATAGGCACTGTGTATTATCATTTATTGCTAGTTTTTCCACTTGGTTTTGAATATCAGTTTTGTTGATTTACTGTTATGATTTATTTATATAACTATAAAAGAAGAATAGATAAATCTGTATATGGAATTGAGAGTATCTGTCTTTGAAAAGAGGATGAAGGTCTTGATTTTTGAAGGCTTATTTTCGAATTTTCATACATCAATATATATTTTTATTTGACGGGACTTAAATTTGAATAATGTGTGAGATCATTTCATTAACGAAATTCATTTGCATAATGTTGAAAGAAGATTTTAAAAAATTTGGTATTATAAGAAGTTTACAACGAGAAAATAACATAATCATAACAAAATTTTAAATCAAATGTTGACTAATCACCATTGTAATTACTTGATCCTGTCCGATCAAATAAGAGGGTAGCTTTTAAAGAGAAATTCTTTATTTACAACCTTATGTCCCATAAAAACAACTCGCTCTCATCTAAATTAATATAATCGATAATATTTGCATCTCGGGTAACAGTTATAGATGAATAGTTTATCGAATAATTTCGAAGAAACAACCTCACAAGAAAAGCTAACATGCTGTTAGTGCATCAGGCTACTACAGCGGTAACTTAAGGGATCCACCGATAATCATCGGGTGGATCTTACATCAGAATCTCGATTCACACGAAACTTCTGTGACTTTTTTCAAATGATTCTCCGCCGAAGACCTCGAAAATCGGAAGTCTCTCTAGAACTCTCCAGCAGATTTTCTTTTTCTCTCTCCTCCAAAATCTTGCATACATAACATCTTATGTTACATAATTTTGTTTCTGTCAGGGGGTTTTGGTGTCTCCAAAATAACACAGGCAAAAAATATTCATTTTTTCATTAGTAGATAGCGAGTCACCTGACCCATGACATTTGAGGTTTGTTTTACCAGTATTGTTTCAAATATTTAATTAAGGCTACTGTTAGATGCTTTTTAATTGTCGTTTCTGTGAAATGCCGTTATCTTCCAATTTGTTTACGATTGGTTACTTTTAAATAATTAATATCGCGCTCAAAAAATTATCGTTTTTTTTTTCATTCTTTTTTAGTTTTAACTATCACAATTTTGTAAAACGCGACTTATATTTATTCTTTAATGATATTATAAGCGCTTTCTTACTAATTGTATTTCTTAAAATATTGTAAACATTAGAATATAATTTTAATATCAATATGCATTACGATCATTGGATTTTACCACATACACAATAGATTCAAGTAATATTGAACTTTTTGTCGAAATTACTGTTTTTTTTTTAATCTTAAAATCGTTCTAGCTCGATAACTTTGTTTGCCTACTAGAAAAATTGAAAATGAAAGTTTAAAAAAGTTCATTAGAAAGAGAGATAAAGAAAGTTCCGTAATTTTTTTAACCGGTTTAAACTGGTTAATGATTTAAATTAATTAATATAAATAATCATTTTAAAAATAATAATGTTCTCACATGATAACTTGAAATTTGCGACCGTATAATTTTAAAATGTTGTATCCCTTTCTACTTGTTTATTCTTTTGTTCTTCTTTTTCTTTTTCTTTTTCTTTTTCTTTTTTCTTTCTTTCTTTCTTTTTTATTTTGCTATCAAATGTAATAAAAGGAAAAGGTAATTTTTCGAATCAGTTTAAAACGTCTGCCAAGATGAATTTGTTGTTTCTGATGCCATCAAAGGAATCATAAGTAACATTAAATTAAATCGGACAGCAAACGATTTCTTTAATTTGCATCAAAATGTCTTCTTTTCCTTGAAAATGTTGATGATTTAGGAAATTTTTATCAAATTATTTCGTTTGGCATCTGAAGTAAAATCGTTTGCACATTCTGTATGGTTTTCGAATTAGATACAAGTTCTAAAAAAAGATAGATAGAAATTTGGCTTCTAGATATTTTATTTTATCATAAAATAAAAAAAATTCAACATACATCTGTTAAAATTATCCGCCTTATCATAACTGGCTTGCTTTTTTTTTTACTGTTATCAAAATGTTAAATGATATAAATTATTGATTCTGATGTTTGAAAATATTTCTATCGTTCTAAATGTAAATATCAAAATAGCTGCGAATAAGAATTATTTTTCTCTACCCGAACGAGACGAATTTCGTTTTGGCAGTTTTCATTTTA
Organism: Argiope argentata; assembly: GCA_026289955.1. NCBI lineage: Eukaryota > Metazoa > Arthropoda > Arachnida > Araneae > Araneidae > Argiope > Argiope argentata. The sequence goes on along the minus strand of JAOUZG010011536.1, from coordinate 963,306 downwards.
ATTTTTAAGGGTTTAAATTACATACTAGATTTTACGGACGCCATTTATTTTAAACATTTTTTCAGATTCTAGTCTTATTTTATTCTAACTTTTAAATAATACATAAAAAACTCCTTTTTTAATGTTTTATATTTTTATGTCTTTTTAAGGGTGTTGATTTTCTTTTATTGCCCTATAAATCCATTTACATTCTATTTTAGTAGTTAAATTATTATTCATGGTACTTTAGTGTCATTACTAGAGCTCAAATTCTTGTTTTATTATATCTATTAATAACTAGTTTTAGTGTTTTAACGACTCCCTTTTTTTAAATATTTTTTAGGAATAGCAGTTTGATAGCAATTAGGTTAACTTTTATTTTTTAATGTAATATTGTTTATAACTTTGAGTACTACTTGCAAATTACATCTACAAAATTAGATCGAAATTCTCTGCTGAGCTAATGTTAAATTTAAAGCTATCCTAATTTTGTATATAGATTCTTTGACGTAAATAATAATGTTCTCATTTGATAACTTGAAATTTTCCTTCAAAAATTTCATTTTTAATTACATTTATAAGTATTTATTTTCTTTAATTATTCAACTTAATTCACTATTAATTATTTGTAATTTCTTCGTAATAATAATCATTTTTCATTTCCATTTAGGTAAGCTGAATATTTGACTATATTTTCAATTAAAGATTCTGAAATATGTGGAATTGTATAACAGAATAGCTTCACTGGTCAATCAGGTATGGAAATCAAAATTTCTTCTTTTGAAATGCATTTTCAAAAACAATAGAAAAGGAATAAAAGATATAACATGGTTGAACAACAGCATATCGAACTTTTATATATCGAAAATTCCTCTATATCGAATTTTTCATGTGCCTTCACTTTTTGTTAGAAAGGCAGTTTCTATGTATCAATATAAATCTCTATATATGAAATAAGACTTATGTATACTTATTACAATTATAAAGTGTATATGAATTCCATTTGTTAAAAGAGTAAGAATTAGATAAAGAAAAAAACTGTTTTACTGATTCATATTATGATTGAAATTTAGAGAAAATTTAATAACAAAAAATCTATAATTTTTAACTTTTATATATAGCAATCCTAACTTGGATTTCTTTCATTGAACATTACAGTTAGGCCTAAATAAGATTCAACTCTGATTTTGATAACATGCTTTGAAAACGATAAAAAATAAATATAAATGTTTTCCTGTTTGAATATAAATGAGTATTATTTTGAGAAATATTCTCTTTATCTAATAAAAGATTATATTTATAAACATCAGTGGTGTTTTTTCTCAAAAAGGATTAAATCTTTGATTTTTTAAAATAGGAACATGCATTTTTATTTCATTTTAGATAATATTCAATCATATATATTTAAATATTTTTTAATAAATTTTTTAATTGATTTAATTTTTAATACTTCTTTGATAGCAAAAATTAATTTTATATAATTTTTAATAAAAATCATTATAAATTTATAATATCTATTTCTATATATCGAAATTTCTGTTCACCGAATTTTTTCTTGCAAATTTATAAGTCTTTCTTTCAATTCGATAAATAGAAGTTCTATTTTACATATGTTATCTAATGAAGCTGGTAAAAGTGGTGTTTTTAATTTAATTTAAACAGTAAAATTTTGTTCGAAAAACGAAAATATCAGCCGATTTCATAAATAGGTCACCCAGCTGAAAGGAAGGAAATTATAGATTTTAAAAATTCATTACATAGAGAAGATCAACTGTATTTATCAATTTTTATTTCATACGGATATTTAATTAGGTAAAATCCATCGGATAAACTTCTTTTTTCTGGATTTATAAAGACGTTTGAAGAGTGGTTTCCAAGTGCCTTTGCTGGCCAAATTATTGGCTTAGATTACTGACATTTTAATTTGTAATAAAATGTATTTTTTAAAAAATTTAAATTGTTATTTGAGGCGTAATGAAAAAGATGAATTCATTTGAATTGATTAAAATCAAAAAGTGTATGTAATATAAAATAAAATTAAAAGTGAATATTCTTTTGAGGAGTTAATGATTGGTAAAAACATGCCATTGGATTTTTTAAGAATGAGTTTGAATTCCAATATAGCATTTAAAAACTTTGTGTATCAAATTCGACTAAACACTATTATTAAAATTAAGAGATAAAAATTATATCTATTTAATAAAATCTATTTCATGTCCGTAATTTTTTGAATATTAAAATGATACAAAGACACTTTTTGTGAGATAATTGTTTTGGAAGATATTAACATCTATTTCCATTGGTAAGTCCGCAATTACCCATCTAGTGACAATTGAGCCCATTTTTGAGCTCGATTATACTTAATGTTTGAAACTTTTTTCTTGAATTATTCCTTCTAACTATATTGACTATTTTGTTAACATGGCTTGCCCTTTCCAAAATTTTTTATAATATTTTGCAGCTTCATCAATTAATAAAGTGAAATACTCAATTTATTGTAACTGTAATTGATCGGATAGAATTGGAAAAATCTGGGATTTTTAGCATCAAAGGCCGACATCCCATGTATGCAGCTGTGTTGTTGTTACTAATGGCACTTACCATGGACAAGCGCGCTGACGGACGTCAGTGATTTTAAGCAGATTGAGCGTCTCTTGTTTTTCATTAGCGCCAACTAGGGTCAAGAGTACGACTTAGCTACTTCATTCGTCACATTCGCTTGCACAACCCCTTTTTACAGGGGACACATTTACATACCATACAGATAGTAAATAAAAGAACAATCATGCCCGAACCGACAATCGAACCTGGGACGTCCAGATCTCGGAGAAGATGCTGTAATTACTTGATCCTGGTCGATCATATAAAATGGTAGCGGTTTAAACACAAAGGTTTTATTCACATCGTTATACAATAACAAAAACAACACGTCCTCTAGGTTAAATGCTCAGAAATATTTACAACTGGATTGTCAGTTTGGCATCTATGCCGAGAATTCACAAGCTGTCCGAGTATCCGGCTACTCCACAGATCTACGGATTACTTCCGGTAGATCCTTTCAATAAACTCGAGATCACGTGGTATCTCTTCAACTTCAGCTCCGCTCACAGCTCGTCTCGTTGTCGTATCCGCTGTCGCCCAGTCTCTTGCCAGATCAGCTGGTCCCGTCTCCTCCTCATCAGCTTCTCGACCGTCCATTTTAACAGTGATGAAGCTCCACCTCTCAGGCTCGCATTGGCACGTTGGAGATGCCGATTATCCAATCCTTCTTCAGGATACTCCCAATGGCGCGCCGTTATGTCGTGGGAATATACTTGAAACATCCGCCCCTTAACAGAACCTTCACAATACACAAATGTTCGCATCTGCGTTCGCTTAGTACTTCTTTCTTCAATGGATCGTAAAGCGCATATGCTGTTCATTATTGGAACTTTATCCTAGCTTTATTCAGCTTTCCCATAGAAGAAATAGTCCCGTCTGGTGTTTTTACACGGTTTACTTCTTTAATGGGTCGTCGCCAGCAAGTGTGCTCCATTATTTTTCTCATTCAGGTCCGAAGGGCGACACTAAAAGGGAGAAACACAATGCGAAACAAAGGATGAATATTCTCACTGCTGGCTAGAAGTAGCGATGTTCGAACATGTGTCGCTTTTAAAAGGAGACCATGTGACGACTTCTTCACAGCGCGTTACCACTAAGCCAGGACGCCGGCGTATGCAGCTGTAAATATATTCAATGAAACAGTTTAAAATCCACCCTATATTTTGTTTACATTTAATTGTTGCCACTCGACAATAACTAACAAAGGTCATATCTCGGCCTAGTGTTTTATGTATACAGATTGCTCGGAATGACTTATCCCAAAGTTAGTCTCTTTTGATCCCCTCCTTTTAATTTTGAGGAATTAAATTTTTATATATCATTTCCAAGGAACGTTCTATCATATATTTTACGAAGAGTAACAATTTAATTCTTTGTTAATACATTTCACCGCCCTTATCTCCACTAGACCCGAGTCCGCTTTATCCAACTGTGGTTTTAACCCAGTTCATCCAACTCAAATATTTCACGAACTGGGTGGAAATTTCTTCTTTTTGTTGTTCGAGCGCTCCGTCTCTTTTCAAGTGGGGCCGAGAGAATAAATATTGAAGTTTAGCGCTCGGAACACCAGCTGCGAATTCCAAAAATAAATCAAGAAGAAAGGGGAGAACGGTTTCATTTCGATGGAGTCTTCATATTTTTCTTCGGCCTCGAAAAATATATTTTCTCGAGCTTTTAGAGCTATTGGTGGCAGATGGAAAGTATTCGCGCCGCTTTTGTGGAGAGCGAAGTATTGCGAGTTTTATCCCAAGCCATTGTGAACCGGATATTGTAAGTTCTGTGCAGATGTTTCAGTGACGAGAGGCCTCATTTGTATTTATTGTAAGATCGGCCATTGTAGTTTTGAAGTGTTTATCGTTGTCGAATTCGGTTATGAATGATGTTAATATGTGTTTTCTTTTTTTACCGCGTGTATTAAAATTTATTGTGGTGTTTTTTCATTTAAATGTAGATTCTGCTATACTATAGTTTAGAATTTTATTTAAACGACAAGACAAAATTTGTACCATTCCGTTGTTTGTCGGACTATGTAGTTATAAGAATTTCGATTTCTTATCAACTTATTTATAAAAAAACAAATAATAACGCAACTTTTTAACAGCTGGTTATTGGACACTGTCTTTAAAACCATTTCAACATGATTTAATTTAAAGAAACTTTTTTATTTTATTAACAACCTACTTTATTTGTGAATTGAAACTGTTGATAATTTCATAAAGTTGACATTTAACTTTATTAAAGAAATAAAACTATCGATAATTTTATAATGTTAACAATAAACTTTATTTGAGAAATGAAACAATTGGTAATTTTATAATCTTAACATTCAACTTTTTAAAATGAAACTATCAATAACTTTATAATGTGGACAATCAACTTTATTTGGAAAATAAAGCTATTGGCAGTTTTAGAATAACAACTATCAACTAGATTTGGGAAATGAAACTATTGATAATTTCATAAGGTTGACAATCAACTTTATTTGTGATTAGAAACTATTGATAATTTTCTAAGAATGACAATCAACTTTATTTGTGAAATAAAACTATCGGTAATGTTATATTGTTAACAATCAAATTGATTTTTTAAAGGAAACTATAAATAATTTTATAATGTTCACAATCAACTTTATTTGTGATAAGAAACTATTGATAATTTTATAAGAATGACAATTAATTAGATTTGTGAAATGAAGCTATCGTTAATTTCATAAGATTGACAGTCAATTTTATTCGGGAAATAAAACTATGGATAAATTTATAATGTTAACAATCAACTTGATTTGTTAAATGAAACTATCGATAAATTTATAATGTTAACAATCAACTTGATTTGTGAAATGGAACTATCGATAATTTTATAAGGTTGGCAAGAAAATTTATTTGATAAATGAAACTATTTATAATTTTATAATGTTGACAATTAATTGGAATTGTGAAATGAAACTATCGATAGTTTTATAATAACAATCAATTGAATTTGTGAAAGGAAACTATCGATAATTTTATAATGTTAACAATCAATTTGATTTGTTTAATAAAAACTATTGGTAATTTTATAATGTTCACAATCAACTTTATTTGTTAAAAGAAACTATTGATAATTTTATAAGAATGACAATCAATTAGATTTGTGAAATGAAGCTCTCGATAATATCATAAGGTGGAAAATCAACTTTATTTGTGTAATAAAACTATCGATAAATTTATAATGTTAAAAATCAATTTGATTTTTTAAATGAAACTATCGATAATTTTATAATGTTAACAATCAATTTGATTTGTGAAATGGACCTATTGATAATTTTATAATGTTGAAAAGAAACTTTATTTGCGAAAATAAACTATTGATAATTTTATAATGTTGACAATAAATTGGATTTGTAAAATGAAACTATCGATAATTTTATAATAACAATCAACTTGATTTATGAAATGAAACTATCAATAATTTTATACTGTTAACAATCAATTTGATTTGTTAAATGAAACTATCGATAATTTTATTATGTTAACAGTCAGCTTTTTCTTAATGAACCTAACGATAATTTTATAATGTTAACAATCAACTCAACTTTAAAAAAATTTCCTTCTTAAAGTAGGTTGAAACTGATTACTCATGTTATGTACTCATTAAATCATCTCCATTTTTGCCGTGGGGTTGAATTATAATGCCGTTTTCTCTAAAGAATAGCAATGCCCCTGGATTAAGAATCTTTAGATCCAGGCACTCAGCGAACCTTCTCGCACAGTTACATTTTATTCTAGTCGGCATTCTTATTCTTTATCAGTTTCTCAGAATTCTTTTTGTATGGCTTCCTTTCAACATTCATTCAAGTCTCATGTTTATTTATTTCGGATAATTTGGTTTGTACTTTTTTCCCAATTAAATGTCATAATTAGTTATATACTTATATCCAAACGTGATTTAAAAAATTAGTTTTCTCTTAAATGTCTTGGGCAAGTAAATATTGCAAGAGATCAGTAACACAATGATAATAATTTATGTGCGGTATTTGGAAAAGAAATCTTTAGATTGAACAAAACTGAAAAATAAAAATGGACACGTGAAACGTTGCAAACTAAAATATGAAAATATAGAAAAATTAATTAATGAAAAAATAAGTTACTATTGATTCATAAATATATTTCATATCGTGCGACAAAAATGTTAATAGAAATAAAATATCGTCTGGTATAATAATGAATAATAATGAAGACACAAAAAAATATGCAGCTGTTTTCAAAAGACATCTGCTTTTGTTTTTTGTTGAAAATATTCTAGAAAATAATAAAAATTCAAATCCTCTCGAATTCATTTCAAAATCTTTAAATCGCATTTATTAGAAAAAAAATTATCTAAATTTTCCAATGATATAAAAATTGTTTTTTCTTTCTTCTTGAGAACATATGCAGTAATCTTGTGAATGCAAAGCACCCCACTTAATATTAAATAGATAAATAGCTTATTTTAATTTAAAACTACTTTTATTTCTATAGATCCCATTTTCACTAATCCAGCATAGTCAAATTTTGTGTCTTCTATTCAAATAGTCTGAGTTGTATAGCGACATAATAATTGGCTCAAACTGTATATTATAATATAGATATATATAAAAATAAAGAATGAGAAGCAAATTTTAGAAATTCAAAATGATTTATTTATCTCTAAGAATACTTTTGAAAATTATGTTTTTAATAAACTGGGAACTAATCTTTGGAGATGTATAAAATATTATAATACCACGAGGAAAATAAAGTTAACATAATGAAAATATTAGGTATTGCATTAGACAAACTATTACATCAGAAACTAAATTGAATAATTCTTCGGTATGAAAGAACTTTAGAAATTTGCGAATTGAATTTAGAAATTGAAATTTTCTTTATTTCAATTTTATCATCAAGACTTAATGCATTTGGAATGTCTTAAATGAAATATATATTTCCAAAGATGCCAGATCCAGATATTTTCTGTTAAACTTATTCAGTAACTATTTGAAATCCAAACATGCAATTTTTCTTTCATAAATGATAATAGTGATTTACAAAGAGTGAAGAAAAAAAATTAAAAAAAGGACGCTTTTAAATTAATTTCTTTTAGAAAATGTCTTTAAAATAAATAAAAAAAAGTTAAGACATTTTAAAAAGCAAAGAACTAGAATTGAGTGCTTTCTGGTATGTTTAGTTTCGAGGAAGAAAAATTAATGGCATCGATTTTGTTTATCTCGCTTTCTTCTGATATTTTTATTTTGTGGTTCCCGGTTAACGATTGTATTGAAATTTAATGAGTTCATTCGCCCATTTTTCGGTACTTACGTATTTGATCATCGATATTTATCGCCAAATGTGAAGGCGTCGCCAATGCGTTGCTAAACCGACAATAATGGTAAAAAAACGTCATTGTTTTAAAAAAATTTCAAACCTTAACTGCATCCGCCATTTTGTTGATTTCATTGGCGTCGGCATTTTATCTCCAAATTTGAATCCGTCGCCAATGAGTTACTAAACCGTTGGCGACGACGGTCTAATAATAAGTACCCATTTTTGCTGCGGGTTAGTTTATTATCTTAATCACAAAAAGAGTTTCCATAACTCTGGTTACTTATTTAATATTATCGTTGTTTAATAATACTATTTTTGGTTTTCAGATTTCATTATCTTTCCGGTTTTGATTCTATTTTTCTGTCTATAACTATATCTCTAATTTGTGTGTGTGTGTGTGTGTTTTAAATTCTATCAAGTTGTTTTAGTTCAAAATAGAATAATATTTTTATGTAGTCTTTAACAACCCATCGAGATAGGTGCCCAGAAAATTTTTCGACTATTTTTAAATTAAAATTTTACCCGTTTTCCTTGAAGTAAAATTGTGGAACGTAGATAAATTCGTGAATGTCTTGCATGATATTGGAGA
>JAOUZG010011536.1:934260-946566 GCA_026289955.1 Argiope argentata | reverse complement strand
TGTGTGTGTGTGTGTGTGTGTGTGTGTGTGTGTGTGTGTGTGTGTGTTAGAAGTTAATTAATATTATGTGTGTCAAATTCGACAACTCTGAGCTTATCTTTCTACAAATCTACAACCGTCAAATTTGACACATATAATTTGATAATAGAAATGGCCGCTTTTAAACTGTTTCTTTTTGTAATTTTGGGTAATTAAAAATTAACCGTACTTGTGGCGCTCTCCCTCTAGGACATCCAAAAGTATTACAGTACAAAAGTTACTTTTATACTTTTACGTCATTTTGAAGAAAAAAAATTAAAATAAAATCTGCTGTGCATATTTCAATGTATCATGTCAGAACATCATTTCTTGAATGGCCAAGCACCACGTGCTCGTGCAAGTTGAATTATATTTTTATTCATTTTGATGGTTTCATCTGAATGAGTCACTTTAGTATTGCAAACGATCCAAAAAAACTTTGTCTCGCATTAATTGTTTAAAAAAATATATCACATTTCCTATTTATTACATTTCATACAATCACGTACTAAAAATGACACTTTTCTACGTACTTTTTGCTGTAGTCATTAAATAATTTTTTAAAAAATCAGAGCTTTTGTAAATGCGATGGCAGCGCGTTATTAAAAGCTGCTTTTTTGAGATGCTAGTACAGATAATAAAACTTTTATTTTCTTCTACGGATTTTTGTTGATTATAAAAACCTCATCCCCAAAACAACATCATGTTCTGATATGATAAAAAAAATTGTATCAGTAAAACTATTTTTTTATTTCGAGTTTTTTTTCAAAAATTTTCAATTTTTGAAAAATATTTTGTGTACAATTTTGGAAACAGTTTCCGTCCTTCCAATGATTTTCAGAACTGTGTACTTTGGTACATGATTTATTCGGTTGATTTTCTTAGGAACTGAGGAAAATATGTCCCCTTTACAGTTCTAAATATAACATGCATTTTACAAATTCCTGACAAGTCAGATGCTAACAAAGACAGCTAGTAAATAAAAAATTGATGATTCTTGCTTTCTCATATACGATTCAAGTACTGTAAACGTAAAAAATATCCAACAAGACATTTTGACGATATTACACATTCAGATTCCCCTGAGATGATGCATGATTGAATTATATGTCTGTGAACTCGATAACTCTTAAACACCTTGAGCTTGATGAATGAAATTTAGTAATCGATTTATAGTTGAATTTGTAAATTTCGATCAAAATTTGAAGTCAATACATTCAGAGGAATTTAGTCTGACATGTTAATTCAATAACGCGAAAAAGCAAATAGCTAAGCAGATAACATTTGATTCACTATTTTAGAATCTGGAATGTAGATTTTTGTCAAATTTTTGATTAACTCTGTCAAAGGATCAGCCATCTGTAATTTCCGAGCTCGTAATAACAAGAACCCATTATTGGAATTCGATTATGTTATTTGGTGACTACAATTATAATTCCCTGTCAAATTTTGATTTCATTCATTAGGCAAATTAGGTTCCAAAATGCATATAATAGTTTTCAGTAAGAATATAAAATTCAGTTAATATAATTACTAAATAATGACAACGTACGATTATAACAAATATAATTACCTTGAAAACTTTAAGATAAATTCTGGACCAAACTAAAAATTTTATATTACATTTTTTATTATCCTTATTTTTTTAATCTTATTTGCATGCCTTATGGAAAAAAAATTAGCCATTTCATTTCAAAGATAAGATTTTTTTCATAATAACCAATTACTTATTGTAGTTTAAGAGCCATTAATTTTATATTTTGCAGAAAATAAATATGTTTTTAAAGTTTTAAAACCTGTTATCGCTTAGTACGATTGTAGAGTGAACGGAGATTAATAATAAATGGGTATTTCTTAAAAATTGTAGAAGCTGCTGTCAAGTAAAATTTGCAGATTAAATCCTTGCTTCGATTAAAAAATTGCTTGTAGTATTTGAAAAAGTGTTGATTTTGCTTATTTTTATTTATTGTCATCTCCCAATGCCTTTCTTGTCACTGTAACAAAACATTATTATGACCGTGTTGTTAGAACGTATATCGGTTTGGATTGAATGATTGAAAGTTGATTATTAAAAGGAAAAAGTACTATATTTTTAGATATAAAAGGAACATATACATTAATATTAATTGCAGAGGGAGAATTAGTTTTGAAAACATTTTCAAATCTGTCCTGAGATTCATTTTATTCCCTGTAAATCCGAGATACTCTTTATCTTATGATCCTTAGGTTAGGTATTCTTTTGCAGATTTGTAGGTTAAGAATGCAAATAAGATATTGCTAATTGTATTTTCTTACAGTAATAAACTTCGAATAAATAAATTTCAGTTAATGTTCTAGAAATTGTTTTTAAATACATAGCTCATATCACCATTTATGGATTAACGAACTTATTTTTGTCAAATTTTTCCCCTTTGTTCGTTAAATCGAGGGTTGGATGTATTCCAATACTTGGATATAAAAGGTGTTAGAGTGTCCCAAAATCAACGCAAGATTTGAATTTACCACCATTCGTGCAGTAAAGGGTTGGTAATATGTTTAAAAAAACCATTTGACAGACGATAGTTTAGGGTTATTAAAAGTGGAGCACTAATCGATACAACAACATATTAATATAAAATTTGAATTAGGTAAAAAAAACACAGTTTTTTTCCATTAAATTGTTATATTTTATTGAATTATAAAGTATACAGGATAGGGCTGTATATAGAATAAGCACGCCCTTCCTAGCACTCACGCAGCAGACAGCGATAGCAGGGGGGCTAGGGGGCAATTGCCCCCCTGTCGGTAGCCTCTTGCCCCCCCCTCTTCGGCGAGATATTTAGAGTTTCGTCAGCAAAAATATTCGTCATTGCAGGATGGTTGTAGAGAGCTGCGCATTATCGAATATGATTATTTAAAAAAAAACTCCTTGAAATTAATATATTGTAAACAATCAAAATATCCAAGTAATGGTTAAATTGTTTAGAATATATTTGGCAAGATATTCGATAAGGTGGTAGATCAATAATATGCCATATTTTCATAGACAATTTCTGATAGACCTAAAAATTGAAAATAATGGATGTCGAAGACATATGTTAAGCAGATCTTCAGACATCTGATTCAAATGTCGTTCATTCAGCTTGTAATTTGTACCACTTTTGACAACATAACCGATAAAAGTGATAGGCTAAATTATTGACAATTTTTGATCGATCGACTATAAACTCCATGCGACGAGTGTCGAAGAAGTCTGCAGATTTCCGACATTTGATTAAATGGTCGTTCATTTAATTGCACTATAATTTGCACTTATTTTGACAATATATCCGACAATTGAATGAGATATCGCATCATATCGCGTAACAACGTTATTTTTTTTTACATTTGTACAATGAACAACTTAATAACACTTGATTTTCTCTAATTAAAGGTAAAATTAACTATTTTTAGTTATTTTAAAGCCAAATGGGAGACATTTTGCTTGCCTCCTGTCGGATTTGTCTTGCCTCCCCGTCGGCAAATTCCTGCCGCCGTTTCTGGTCTTTTGTCGAAATTTTCCATTACCATTTGGCATAAAAGTGGCTAAATGCTTTTGATACTGCGTTGAGTTTCTGCTTTCAATACTGGCGTGCCTGTGGGCTCATTGGCATAGACTTCTAGCTTCAAATAAAGTTATTAAAAGAAATCCAATGGTGCTAGATTAGACGATCTAGGGAGTCAATTCTCAAATTTTCGAACAATGGTCGCCAGATTTTCATTATTTTTGAAATGTTGCTCAACAATGAAACCTCATTGCTCTATGTGTAACGCTTCATTTTTACAAAATCTAAACTGTCAGCAGTCATATTCTTTTTTTAATAGGGTTGGAAATACTTTGGTAAACGACAGCAAATTCAAATATTTCGTTAACTTTTAGAAACTCTTTAATAATAAATTCCCAATTTAATTCTACGACTAAAAGGGGGTAACTTCCATTCCTACAATCATACTTTAACCTTATTTCTATCTTGATATATTTTCCAATAAACTCACTTTTCAAATGCATTGAAGGTGATTTACTCGAAGCCAGTGCGTCTGTACATCCCCAAATAAATACAGCTGGCCTGTATCTTTTCCATGCGAAAATATTTTCCGTGCTCAACATGGTCCCTCGCCACCAGATCGTTCGAAGAAGCCCACCTTCCGTGTCGAAACCGGTGCTATTTTTGGCTGGCTAGAAACCCTCCATAAACGTGCAGTGGGGCGTTAATATATAGTGTTAAGGTCAAGGGTTTCCTTTCCGCACCTTGAAGACTCATGTGCGATGGAATGAATGGGTCTTCTTCATACCTTCCCAGACGCCTAATACTGAAATAGACAGTTTTCTGTGAGTCATCTGCCGATTTTTTTGAACAGAACGGGAGTTGGCCGTAGACAATTTTTGGTACAGTTTTAAGAAAGATTGTAATGAGCGGAAGGAAGAGGAAAATTTGATTTTTACGTGTTGTTCTTGTAAATGTACAGAACCCCCAAACTTCCGCGTTTGCTTAAGAACTGGGTTTAGTAATTCATTGTCTGGTGCTTTTTTTTATCATGTCAGAGCATGATGTTGTTTTTCGGATGAGGGTTTTGGCGTCAACAAAAATCCGTTGGCGAAAAATAATAAAATTCGTAAGCGAAAAATAAAATTTTTACTATCTGCCCGAGCATCTCAAAAAATCAGCTTTTATTAACGTGTTGCCATTGCATTTATAAAAGCTCCGATTAAATAAAATAAGTTAATGACGTTTGTTCTAAGATTTTTTGCGTCAATTTGGAGATTTTGGCGGTTTTAATGAGTATTAATGAAAATGTATGATTAGTATTGAGCATTGATCTATATATTATTGTCACTATGATTAATAGTTATTAGCTACTAATCGATTTTTGCAAAATGCTGATTCCCCAAAGATATTATTTATATTTAATTTCACTTAGCTTACTTAGATATAATTTCATTTCATAGATTTCGTCAAATCGTCAAACATAGTTTTATAACTGGAATACCACGTTTCTTGCATGAAAGGTTTTCTTTTTCTGTGAAATTAGGTTTCTTTATCGTGTCAGAACGCGATGTTGTTTTGGAAATGAGGTCTGTGGCATCAACAAAAATCCGCAGGTGAAAAATAAAAAATATATATTATCTGCACGAAAAAATAAGCTTTAATAATGCGTTGTCATTGCATTTACAAACACTCTGATTTTAAAAAAACTAGTTAATGACTACAGCAAATAAAACCTAGAACAATGTCCTTTTGAGCGTGTGATTATATGAATCGTCAAATCGTCCGACATATAATTTAATATCTTGAATACCACATTTCTTGTATGAAATATTTTCTTTTTCTGTGAAATTGTGTTTTTTATCAGGTCCGCACATGATGTTGTTTTGGAAATGAGGTCTGTGGCGTCAACAAAAATTCGGAGGCCAAAAATAAAAATTTAACTATCTGCAGGAGCATCTCACAAAATCAGCTTTTAATAACATGTTGTTATTGCATTTACAAAATCTCTAATTTAAAAAAAAATAAGTTAATGACCACAACAAATAAAACCTAGAAAAATATCATTTTGAGCACACGATTAAATGAAATGAAATAAATAGGAAATGGGATATTTTTTTTAAAAAAATAAATGCGAGACAAAGTTGTTTTGGATCGTTTGCAATACTAAAGTGACTCATTCGATGAAACTATCAAAATGAATAAAAAATATAATTTAACTCGCACGAGCACGTGGTGCTTGGCCGTTCAAGAAATGATGTTCTGACATGATACATTGAAATATGCATTATAGATTTCATTTTAATCTTTTGTTTAGATTTGAGTTATTTATTTCGTTTTTAAAAGTTTTCTTATCGCGTTTTTTGGTTCTACCTATCATTGACAAGTAGGGGATGAATTCGTGATCGCATGTTGCACATTAATACTGCATGTTTAATGTTGGAATTTCTTGAAGGTATTGCAGAAGATTGTGCTATCTTATTTCTGTATAAGCTAATACACAATTACGCTTACCACATGACCATAACCTCAAGTAAATACAAATTTAATTACAAGAATACAAAAAATTTCACTTTCATTCACAATTATACTTCAAAAATTTTCCTTAATTTGAATTAGGCGGCGTTCAATCTGTTTTACTTTCAGCACGTAAAATTGATATACTTTCAGATTTAATATAAAAAATAGAAAGAATGATATATTTTTAGAACAAATGTCAGAAGATACATAATACATACTCTTAACTCGGAATATATATATAAAAAATGGCACAGTTTTAAAGTTAATTCATAATATAAAGAATTGTGTTCTTTAAAACCGTCAAAATATAAAGTATACAAAACTTTTAACGCTAATGCCAAAAAATATTAAGAATGCAAAACTTTTAAACTTCTGATGTCTTTAAAACTTCTAATGTCAAAATACAAAGAATGCAAAACTTTTAATCTTCTAATGTCAAAATACAAAGTATGCAAAAATTTTAAATTTCTAATGTCAAAATACAAAGAATGCAAAACTTTTAAACTTCTAAAGTCAAAATACAAAGAATGCAAAAAATTTTTAACTTCTAATGTTTTTAAAACTTCTAATGTCAAAATACAAAGAATGCAAAACTTTTGACGTTAATGTAAAAATATTCAAAATGGAAGCATTAAACCTTAATAAATGTACAAAAAATAGTCGTTAATGCCAAAATATAAAGAATATTATTCAAATAAATTGCATTCTTTTTATTAATGAAAAGTTCTAATATAGGAACTCTATTCATTTTATGAATTTTCCATCAAAATAAATAATGAAAATAATATAAGAAAACAACCAAATCTACTTCACCTATTTTTTATTAACCCCTTAACCGATTTATTTTCTTTACTATCTAATAAGATGACACCTTCTATTTTGGGAATATTTTTTTTTATTTTGATTCAAATGGAAATCCATGGAATACTTGGCATATCTACGTATTCGAAGTCATTTTACTATTGAATTATAATTGTTGTGAATGATTTATTTTTTGTTTACAACGATCAAAATTCGATAAATCGATGCACGTACGGTGTACGGGCAAACCGGTTAAGGGGTTAAAATATAATATTACAAAATTTGGAAATAAGAATATTTTTTAAAACAATTTTTAAATTTCACATGAAGAAGTCCCAAATAAAAACGAATTTTTGATTACATTTTATGATTATTTTGATGGAAATTCAAAAGATCCGAGGGGGGAAATCGAATAAAAAAGCATTCGAATCACGATGTACCGATCTTTTATCTTACAAATATCTATCTCAACGTATTTTCACAACCTGAAACAATCTCATTAAAAACACGCATTTTATTCCTTCCTCTTCAAGGAACTAATCGAACAGACGTCTGCAAAAATTGGCAGACTCTTCCGTTTATTGTATTGCTTTTTGTGGCATGTACGTATAAAATAAATTTATCCCAATGATCTATTCAAAAGTAAAAGAAGAAGATAAAAAAGGGCCTTCCTTTTAGGCTGAGCCACCTGATCTTAAGAAATTTTTCATTTACCTGCTCCTCCTTTTAGATAAGGTATTTTTCACGAGATAAAGATACGTGGAAATAAGATAAGGCTTATTTATAACCATGAATTCAATAAGCTATTGCTTTTTGGGCCCCTGTCTGTGTACCATTTGGGGGGTGGGATGGGGGTTTGCGTAATAGGTTACGTGGCCGCATGCATTAACATTAGAATTTCATGAGAAAACAACGCGAGCCATCTGGTTTATCGTTTTCCGTTACGTTTCCGTTCCTGCGATGGATAGTGGTCCAACTCGCTCCTTTATTTACGACTTGGGGTGAGACCCTGGGGGGTAATTTACGTTTGTTCTAAGATTTTTAACGTCAATTTGGGGATTTTGGCCGTTTTAATGAGTGTTAATGAAAATGTGTGACGAATATTGAGCATTGATCTACATATTATGGTCACTATGATTTAATAGTTATTAATTACTAATCGATTTTTGAAAAATGATGATTCACCAAAGATATTATTTATATTTAATTTCAATTAGTATACTTCGTCAATAGATTTCGTCAAATCGTCAGACATATAATTTAACATCTGGGATACCACGTTTCTTGCATGAAATATTTTTCTGTTCTGTGAAATGGTGTTTTTTTTATCAGATCAAAAGGTGATATTGTTTTGGAAATGAGGTTTGTGGCGTTAACAAAATCCAGAGGCGAAAAATAAAAATTTTATTATTTTCACGAGCATTTCAAAAAATTCAACTTTTAATAACGCGTTGCCATTGCATTTAGAAAAGCTCTGATTAAAAAATAAATGACTGATTACAGCAAATAAAACCTAGAAAAATGTCATTTTGAGCACGTGATTATATGAAAGGAAATAAACAGGAAATGTGATATTTTTCTTAAACAATCAATGCGAGACAAAGTTTTTTGGGTCGTTTGCAGTACTAAAGTGTCTCATTCAACGAAATAATTCAAAGGAATAAAAATATAATTTTTCTTGGCCTTTCTAGAAATGATGTTCTCAGGTGATACATTGAAGTATGCATAGCAAATACGAATCACATACTCATTACATATGAATATTTTTTAGTCTTACCTGGAATTAAACTCGTCATTTAAATAAAAATTTCACGAATGCACTTAATTTAATATTTTGTTCGAAACAATTTGCTATATTACAGTATTTATTTTACATTTTATCTATTATTACCTACAATTTAGAATTTACAGTCAGTTTTACCAAGATGTAATCCGGTCCGTGGATGTCACTATATGGCATAGTCAGCATGAGAGCAAATAGAAAAAGGCTCTAAAAGTTATTTATTTTTGAAAAATGTTTTTTTATACATAGAGAAAGTAAGGGACAGAGACCGATAGAGAAGTCTCGTGATTGTTTCAAACTGGTTTAAATTTATTAATGACTTAAGTCAATTAAGATATATAATGACTTAAATTATAATAATGTTTTCACATAACTTGAATTTTTTGTTCACATTCACAGTTAAAACTGCTAAAATTAGAAATTCACCAAAAACTCGAATTCGAATATCATTACTTTGTTACCTTCATATACCAGAAAGTAAACTACTGGATAATTTATTTATTTTTTTGATAATATTATGAGTTACTAGACAAAAGATGTAATTTTTATATGACACCCTAAGGATTTCTCTTTAATTTATTTCTCAGAACCCGATCGATGAAAATCTGATCATTTAGTGTCCTTTTTACTATTAACTAGAGTAATTGCATTTGGAAGGAGAGGCTGGGCTTTCAGCCTGTAATCTCCATTCCCTAAAAAAAGAACTGTTAAGAACATGGCATACATAAATTGACCTAATGATGTAGTGCTTAGTGGAGTTAAGATAGGGGGAAAAGAAAAAGAGAGGGGGAGAAAAGTTTAAAGGAATTTTTTAAAAAAATCTTAGAATAGATTATAAATTTAAAACGGATTATAGATTTTTTTAAGTCTTTAATTAAGTGGAAGTAACTTTAATAAAAATAATAATGATAAAAGGGAGGGGGAAAAGTACTAGTAATAATAATTAATATTAGGGGAATATATTGGCGTTCGTTATAGGAGAGCATTAGTAAGGAGTTATTTTTACTATTAATATTCATCTCCATATCTATGATATTTTATCTTATACAAACTTCTCGTCATCCTACTTACCTGGTTGGCAGTCCAGCGACGCTTACGTACTCCCCATTCAACAGTTCATTTTGCCGGACAGTGACTGACATCATTAGAACCACCGACACCCCATTAATTAACCCTACAACCACTATTATTACTCGAGATTAATGAGCCGTTGTCAGCAGAAAGTTTGACTACCCCCAAACATCCCCGCGCGGTGTTTAGCTTCCACACCATTCAAACGTCTGGAGGTGCAATTAGTGATTATTGTGTGGTAGCAAACGAGGAATAATTACACGCGTTAAAGCCCTTGTCAAACTTAACAGGATTTGGCGAGCCAACCTGGGAGGCCATTCATTGTAATTTATGCCGAGTTGCAAAATCGCCAAGCCGATGTTTATTCGGCGGAGGTATTGTCTGTCCGTCCTCTTGCTTGTATGATTGCCTTCTGGGTAATTTGAATTGATCTGGATCTGATGCTTTGAATATAAATTATGAAGCCACGGTTGTCTGCATATTTGATTTGTATTAATAGGTATGGTAAGTCGTTGTGTCGGAATCCATTAGGGGGCAGTGGTTGTTTTGAAGGTGAGATGGTTCTGAGATTGGAATTCAAATGTGTGCTTTGTGGTTAGATTTTGATTTCAGAACCACATGTTAGCTCAGGTTTTCTGAAGGATGTAATTCATATCATTGCTATTTTTATTTTCTCATATGTAAAATTCATCGTAAGAAAACATTGTAATCGTCAAAAATAAGGAATAAAAATTGAAATCATGTTTTAGGTTATTACATTGAGAATATTATTTTTTGAAGTCACGAGGTATTAGTCCAACGGAAAAATATGATGTTCTCACATTACCCATATTTCACCATCAGCAAAATTTAAAAAAGTAATGATTTTTGATCATCTCAAAACTAATCGAGTTTTCGCTCGAATTGTTTTTCCTCGAACACAGAGTTCTTTTTTTTTCGTGAAATAGTAATTAAAACCTGTTTAAACTATCTTATGACTATCAAATTACGCGTGCATCGATCGATTAAAAAAACGATGGATTCTTTTCATCTCAAAATCGTTTGAGCTCTAAAGCCTTTTTTTTTTTGCCCAACTTAAAAAATTTAAAATGGAGGTTTTAAAAAAATTATATTCCTATTATTACCTATATACATACAGCTTTTGATAACTCGGTTCGCTGTTTCATATAAATTACCATTGTCCTACTTGTGCTTTTTTCGGTGATAACTTCTTACGATCTATACCCTTTATTGACCAGATAGGAGAATCGGGTACACGGTGAGCACTCTTGCTAAGTTGCAATTTTTTGTTGGAGATGAGTCACCAAATGCGATAATCTTCTTTATATTTTTTCTAATAACCTTAAAAGAGAAAAGTTAAAAAGAAACCGATAAATCTCCATTTTTCTGAACGTGCATTTTGTGGCCTCAAAAATGTTAAGCCAAAACAGCTTTATGTTCTTACATGATTTAAAAAAAAATCTCAGTATTTTGACAATTTTCCATGTTTAATAATGTTACAGGAGAAACGAATGAAATTTAGGATTTACACCGCAAATATATATTTTTAGAAAATTTTAAAACGTAATCGGTGTGCTTATTGCCTTTTTGTGGGCGGTTGAAAAAAGTAAAAATAAAGAACACACACACACACACTATAATTGAAAATAACGAAACTGTTTGTACGTGTCTGAATACAGTAAGAAATCACAAAGATGTATATTTCTTAAAACCTACTTTAAAAAATAACGTACCTCTTTGTTCGTACGTTTCTGAATACTGTAAGAAAAAAGCAATAACATTTATATTGCTTAAATACTATGACAGGAAACGTTGTTATATTTTTATTAGTAAAATATGTATTTGTTGTATATTTTTTATGAAATATATCAAAAGAATGATTGTATCTCAAATTATATATCCATAGGATGGTTCAAAATCGTCACAAGTTCGATAGGTGAAATCTAGTATCTGCATCTTTCACGCAAATTAAAAATATTCTTCTTATTTCGATATTGGCATATTCATCTCTGCGTGTGTGTGTAAATTTGAAAGTTTATAAACAATTCGAACAACATTAAGGAATTAAATTGTGCGAATTGGTGTCAACATTTTATAAAGAAATAAAATTTAATCAATCACTTGGCGGAAAAATATAAAAATTCTTCACCAAATATCTTCACTTTGCTACGAAGTAAAATACAAAAATGGCTGTGTGTGTTTTCTATTATGTGAGAACATGACGTTGTTTTTGTCAGAAGTTTTTGAATAGAATCTTGGAATCGCGTGGGCAATGAATAAAGCATAAATGACAATATTCATCAACATCTTTTAATCGCATATATTTTTATACCTGCTTTTAACTGAATTGCATTTATTATTATGTATGCTTCTTTGAAAGAAGATTCGTTTTTTAAAAGGATTACCTGCTTTTACCAGTATTGTATTCTTATTACGTATGCTTCTTTGACAGCAGATGCATTTTTAAAAAGTTGACGTAAAACTATGACGTCGTAGCTGTTATTTTATTTCATAAACGTTTGGGCTCCGAAACTTTGTTTGCCAGCTAGAGAAATTAAAAATGATAGTTTATATATATATATATATATATATATATATATATATAAACTA
>JAOUZG010011536.1:905034-931566 GCA_026289955.1 Argiope argentata | reverse complement strand
TGTGTGTGTGTGTGTGTGTGTGTGTGTGTGTGTGTGTGTGTGTGTGTTTCCTTTTTTGGCCTATTTAATTCTTTTATATATATTTTTAGCTCTATCCTAGTCTTTTATCTATTTAATCTGCCAATAGATATCTTTATTGGCCTTTTATCCTATTTTATTCATGTAATAAATGTCTTGCTGTTTTTAATAATGTAATAAATATTTTTCTTTCTATATCTTATTTCCATTGAATTAATTACTCCTAAAATAGCTTTCTTTTTTTATTTTTGACTTTTTACTCATGTAATATGCACATTTCTACCTCTACCCTATTTGTTGACCTATTTATTCCTCTCATAGTATATATTTCTTTCTTTGTCCTGTTTTTTGACCTATTTAATATTCTAATATACACTGAAGTGACAATAGTCATGAGATAGCATTATGCAAATATACAGATGGCAGTAGTATCGCAGCGAAAAAGTATAAATGCGCAGCTCGTTTTCCAGAGCTTTCATTTGGGTTCAAGTTATTCATGTGAACAGGTTTTTCGTTATTTATGGTGGTACGACGATTTCAGGCATCCCATCCCATCATGGACAGCGCAGTGGGCGACCACCTGCACTTAATGACCGAGACCGCCGACGTCTGTGTAGAATGGTCAATGTTAATAGACACGCAACACTTCGTCAAATAACTGTAGGAATCAATGTGGGACGTACGAAGGGCGTGTCCGATAGGACTGTGCGGCGAAATTTGTCTTCCTTGGGCTATGACAGCAGAAGACCGACTCGAGTGCCTTTACTGACAGCACGACATCGCCTGCAACGACTCTCCTGGGCTCGTGAGTATTCCGGACAATTCCAGCGCATGATCTGGCCACCTAGATCAACCGATATGAATCCCATCGAGCATTTATGGAACATCATCGAAAGGTCCGTTCGTGCCCAAACTCCTGCAACGTTCACACTTTCACAATTATGCACGTCTATACAGACAGCATGGCTCAATATTCCTGCAGAGGACTTCCAACGACTTGTGAACTCCATGACACGTCGAGTTGTTGCACTTCGCCGGGCAAAAGGAGGACTGACACGATATTAACAGTCATCCCATGACTTTTGTCACTTCAGTGTATATCCTCTTATCATATTTAATCTTCTTAGTTTTGTCTTATCTTTAATCCTCAAATAGATATTTTTTTTCTCTGTCCCTTCTTTGAGCAACCTTTTTTTAAACGTTCAAAATTCCATATATTATTTAGACATTACTTTTCTAACATCCCTCACTCCCAACAAATTCTTTATTGTTTCTGTTCCAAAATACATCGTAGAGATGCATTTTCACCCTGGTTTCACCCTCCAACTAGTTCCCTGTGGTGACTTAATCAATCTTCTAGGGAAAAGATCGAAATGTTACAACGTTCCATCCCTTCGCATTCCCGCAGACAAATCATTCCTCAACAGAAATACCTTCCTTTCCTCTCTACCCTTCCCTGTTGTTTTCCAAATCGTAATCATCTCTGATTTATGGTTGATCCCTACACTTGATTCTCATTCTTAGAGTGTCAAGATTTAGAAATAATTTTCCATTGATGCTTCCCTGCTTATATAAATAGAATGTCCTATTTCTAATTAATTTTGAATTGCTAATATATTATCTCAGTCTTTTAATATTTTGGTAATAGCTTGTCGCTTTTACAATTAATTTGTAATATTTAATATGGATTTCAATCATAAAATATTATCATGTCAGAACACGATGTTATTTTGGGAATGAGGTTGGACAAAAATCCGAAGACGAAAAAAAAAAAAACGTAGACGAAAAATTTAAATTTTATTATCTGCACGAGCCTCTCAAAAAATCAGCATTTGATAACGCGTTGCCATCCCATTTACAGCAGCTCTGATTTAAAAAAATAAGTTAATGAGTACAACAAATAAAACCCAGAAAAATGTCATTTTGAGCACGCGATTATACGAAATGAAATAAACAGGAAATGTGATGCTTTTCTAAACAATAAATGCGAGAGAAATGTTTTTTTGGATCGTTTGCAATACTAAAGTGACTCATTCAATGAAACGATTGAAATGAATAAAAAACATAATTCAACACGCACGAGCACGTGGTGCTTGGCCGTTCAAGAAATGATGTTCTGACATGATACATTGAAATATGCATAGCAGATTTCATTTTAATCTTTATTATAAGTTGTTTTCTTTTTTAAAAAATTTAACTGAGAAATAATTATAACAGTTAACAGCCTTTACTATTAAGATTTATTCTAAACTATTTTCAAATACTTTTAAAATTAAATATTAATTTCCAAAATTATAAAACCTTCACTCTGAATGGATACTTATGTTGTGAAATCCACACTGTTTCCTATAAATAGATTTAAAATAAAGGTATCAATAATGTAATTCAGCAATAAATTTATTAAAATTCTGAGCTTTGGAATGGATCTTCAAATTTTTCAATAAGTTTTGAAACATTTAATTTGGATTTTGATCAGGAAATATTCATTAGTATTTTCCTTAGATATTTTTTACTGATAAATAATAATTAGTCAACCCTCAGAACATACTTATTGCTGAAGTCAACCCTGATTTCTATACACAGATTTTAAAAAAAATTACAGTTATTTAATTCTGCAAAAAAATTAATAAAATTCTGAGATATAAAAATGATTTTGAAATTTTTCAGTAGATTTTGAAACATTTAATTTGTATTTTAATCATGAAAGGATCATTAGTTATTTTCTTTGCTAATTTTTACTGAGAAATAATAATTAGAGTTTGAAAAGGTTAACAGCATATACTATTAACATACCCATTAAACTGTCTTTTAGTACCTTTTAACTGAGGCATTAATTTAACTAAATTACAAAATTTGACACTGAACGCATACTTATGTTGCTGAGGCTCACGCTGTTTTCTATAAATAATTCAAAAAAGAACTTTTTTGCTCAAAAAAATTCTGCAAAACATTTAATAAAATTCTGAGCTATGGAATATATTTTCAAAATTTGCTAGCACATATTATGAAGTATAAGTAAAATTTTTAGGGAACGTTTTATAATAAATATTTACAAGAATTTATTAATTATTGAAGTAATAAAAGTCATAGTATGTTTGATAAAATTAATATTATTCTTTTAAAAATAATATTATGTTTAAAACTTTAAAGAAGTTTTCTTTAAAAAGAATAAGTTGTGGAAAAAGAAAACTTTCGGTTGTTTATAAAAATCGTTTGCTTTAAGTAATATTTTGATATTAATTTTGAAAAAAAAAACATTTTGTAACAAAAATATATCTTGGAAAAATAAACGATATTGTTAGGCGAACATTTCAAACAATAAAAAGTTGTTGAATGGAATATTGGCATTTATGCGAAATAATTTTTCTATATTTAAAATATTAGACTTGATAGCATTTTCATCAATACAGTATATATCAGTGCATTGTAGAAGATACCTAAAAAATTTTAGCAGTTATTAAAAACGTATTCAAAGTTTTTTTTTTAAATCTTCGATTTTATTTTCAAAAAATTGTGGGAAGCGTATCACATCTGTTTTCTATTTCTCTGAAAAATAAATAATAACACTATGAACTATAAACTTTTCAACCTGATAATCGCCCAGTTAACTGTAGAATGAATTTAAACGCATTTTTTTCTTTTTATTAAAATACTTACCGCCTTTGGCGATCAATTAGTTCGCCAATCTTAATTCTCGTAAAAATTTTAGTAATTAAATATTTTATGCAACTCCTTTTTTAATAGCTTCTTCATCAAAATACTTTTAAAGCTTCACATTTTGCCTGTCATATAATTCACTCATAATATTTTAAAGGGCTTCAGCCGTAATGTAATATGAAAGCAATGCGTGAATGAAACAAAAAGTATTATAAAAAAAATAAGTCAATTCCTACTTTGGTCAACAAAGAAATTTGTTTATTTTAGATACTTTTTATTAAAAAAATCAATTAATATAAATAATTTATTAAAAAATTATGTCTTGCCAAGACAAAATGAAGTCCGTATCCGTTGAAAATAAATAAGAACATATTGCGCATACATGAATTTTCTACGCCAGTTGGGGTAACGCTATGCAGATTTGAAATTTTTAATTTCCTTTATTCTGTGTTATTTTAATTCAAAAATACTTCAGAAGGAATCTGAAAGATCGATTAATTAACTTATAAATGCTTCAAAGATTAAGAAAATAAACAGAATCGTTTGAAATAATTGGCCGAAAACATATTAAGCCTAACCTTGTTACCGTAGAAAAGAAAACTGTAACCTTATTCATTTGGTGGTGGGAAAATAAAAAGACTTTTTGGTAAGAAAGTTAGTTTTTAATAAACAATTAAAATTCTTGTTAAAAATAAAGAGGGGCTTCTAGGTGGACATTCCTGATCTCCAAGGTATACATGTACCAAATTTGGTAGCTGTAGTGTAAACGGTCTGGCCTGTAGAGCGCCAATACACACACACACACACACACACATTGAGCTTTATTATAAGTAAAGATTTACATATTTAAAATGTAGGAGAAAAAAAACTATTTTTCCCAAATTGTGTTATCGCTATTAACATATGCCCTCTATTTCTATGGAAGAAACAACGATAAACTTCTGAGAAACACCGCGAGGTTAAAAGGGTAATAATTCGAATCGAATACGTTTTCGTAACTTTTTTTCCCATTCACTCATTTTCAGTTGAGCGAAGGTAAATGAAAAACCGCAAAACTCTTGGGAGGATCCCGTCTGCACGATGATTTATGCGCTTCTTTCCTTTCCCATATCAAAACCTAGACGTCGTTTTTCAAAAAAAGATACTTTCTTTTTTCCAGCTGAAGTCGCGCTTTCTTCCAAATGGAGTTTTCTGCTGGACTGAAGAAGAAGGCTTAAAAAATGATGTTTTAATGCGCCTTTATGAATACGGAAAGCGAGGGATGATCTGTTGTGTGTTTTGTCCGTTTTCTGAAAGTGGGACAGTGGTCTAACTCTCTCTAAAGTATGAATCAATTTGATTTGTTGGAACATGAACTACAAAAAGATGTTTTTATTTAGACACTAGCTTTTACCGCCTACTTCGTACGCCTGGAATTTTGATGTTTATATGTGAGAAATGACGGTCTAATCACAATGTAAAATGTTATCAAACTGTATGCGTGAGGGTATTTTCAATGCCGATTGGGACAATGTACGTACAATTTTCTACGTCAGTTGGGGTTACGCGATACAGACAAGAAATTTTTAATTTCATTTATTATCATGCCAGGATATGATATTGTTTTAGAAATAAGGTTTTGTTTTGCCAACAAAAACTCGTGGTCGAAAAATAAAAAAAAATCCGTAGGCGAAAAATATAAAAGCTTTTAATTACGTGATGCCATCCCATTTACAAAAACTCTAATTTAAAAAACTAGGTCGAGTGCTACCGCAAATACAACCTAGAAGAATGTCATTTTGAGCAAGTGATTATATGAAATGAAATAAATAGGAAAGGTGATATTTTTTTTAAACAATAAATGCGAGACAAAGTTTTTTAGAACGTTAAATTAAGAATTAAGTTAACGTTAGAATTAAGTTAACTAAAGTGACTCATTCAATGTAACAATTAAAATGAATGAAAACATAATTTAATTTGCACGAGCACGTGGTGCTTGGCAAAAAATGATGTTCTGATATGATGCATTGAAATATGCATAGCAGATTTTATTTTAATATTTTATTCTGTTTTATTTTATTTCCAAAATACTTCAAAATAAATCCGAAAAATCGGTTCATTAACAATGCTTAGCTTTAAATTCATGAAATATGAAGAAAATAAACAGAATCGTTTGAAATAATCTGTCGAAAACATGTTAAGCCTAACCTCATTAATGTGGGGAGGGGGGAAATAAAACTGAAGTCTTACTCTTTTGGCGGGAAAGTAAGAAAAGGATCAATTTTATTATTTTCCTCGGAATTTTTCCGTTTTTTCTCTCTATAAGAAACTTCCTCGTGTCTTAACGAAAATGTTAAAAACAAATTAGCAGAATCAGTCGAGCCGTTCTCTAGTTTTGCGTTTAGCAACACATTTGGCGATTCATATTTATTTTTATGGATACAGTCCATTTTATTTATCATGAGCTATATTTTCTAACCAGTTACATCATCTGAATACTGTCTTTTCTGGTCCTTAGATGATTTATGCCCTGCATTTATTTAAAATTACTTCTTTTTATTTAAGAGGACGAAAAAGCATGAATATATTCTATATCTATTAGATACGCGGAAAAATTGTTGAAAATAGACATCAGTATAAAGATAAATTTTCAAATATGTGTAAATATGCTGTTTATACAATAATCTGATTCTAAATATAATAAAAGGGGGAAAAATTAAGTCATTTGTGATTAGAACACCAATTGAAGTTATAAAAAGCAAAATCTTTATTAGTGAATTAACCAAAAAATAAGTGCATTTCAAATTTGATATCGTATTGTATAAAAATCTGCTTTGTAAATTGTTTGAAATATTTTTTATAATACGAAGTTTACAGGGAGTATACTCATCTACACATATTATTAAATAAAAATTTTTAATACATTTATGAAAGTGATATCTTAAAAGCTTTCTCGCATACACTCTAATAAACTTGTCATGCCAGAGAGCTTCTTATATTGCATTGGCGTAGAATAATTACAAAATATTAAGTTTCCGCGGGAATCTCACTTTTCTGAATCTATATCGCCATCCTTGGCGAATTAATTGGCGATTAATTCCTGGTGTGCGTTAATACTATCCAAATTTGCGTTAATAATTCAAATTTGTGTTTTAAACACGTTTTTATCAACCAATCGGGAAAAAAATGACACACAATTGCATTACAAGTGGCAAAATCCCTTCCTAAATTTCTATATTATTGCAGGCGTCCTGATATAGGAGTAGCACTTCTCCGTGATCTGGGGTCCCGGGTTCAAGTCCCGGTTTTGGCATGGTTGTTCTTCTGTGTTCTTTCTGTATGTTGTCTGACTGTTCCTCTGTAAAAAGCGAATGTGATGAGTGAGTAGCAAAAGTCGTACTCTTGGACCCAGTTGGTGGCTCCTACAAAAGAAGAGACGCTGATTAGGCTTAAATCTCTGACTACCTCAGCGAACTTGTACATGGCCAGTGTCATAAGAAGCAACAGCTATATTAGTTCCTATACTATATATGTCCCTGTGTCTTTCAATTTTTGCTTTTACATATTTCTGAAAGTACAGACAGACAGACAGTTATCCCTTAGCTGATTTCGACTCAAAATTACTCAAATCCAACTGAACTACAGTATTATTATTAAATTTGTGTGCTGAATTTTATGGTGTCGGTGCTCTTCATTTTCTATTTACGATATTAACTTGTATTCGAACTGCCCGACAGAGAGACCTTCTATGAAGAAATTATATTTAAAATTTGATAGAAATCAACAAATTTGGTCTACCGTTTACCAAATTTCTGGTACTTAGATATTAGACTGTCCCTTTTTATCGCTAAATTTGAAAGCGTTGTCAATTAGTTGCTATACCGCCAATAAGGGCAAAAAACCTCCTTTATTTAAAAAATTGTTAACACTTTAACTGTTGTCCTCCATTCTATTGGTTTCGTTGGCTTCGACGGTTTATCGTCAAATTTGAATTCGTCGCCAATGACTTACTAAACCGTTGGCGTCGACAGTCTAATACCTAAATACCAAATTTCAGCGTCTAGCTTAGCTCAAAGCTTTTTTGATTTATTATTCTCATACAGACAGATGACGGGCGGGCAAATTCCAAAAATGTGTTTTTCGAACTCAGGAAAATCTAAAGCATGAAGATTTTACAAAATCTCGAGGTCAAATCTTTAGAAAATGACTTCGTTTTCGAAAGTAATATTTTGTTTTAATTTTTTGGCGACTACTTTTTAATAAAAATGCAAAAGATCGAAAAAACAACAACGAGTTACGCCACTTTCGCCTGAAGTTTACATAATGCACGCCACAAATAGGATCACGTCTACGAACAGCGTTGAAATTTTTATGGAGATAAAATAATATCAACGGTCATCACTTTGCGCCGCGTGAGCTGAATATTTTCACTTTTAAGGTGGGACTTTTTTTGCATTTTCTAAGTAATGGCTTCTGTTTTTATAAATGGAGGCGAAAAGGTTCAAAAAGGTTCAAAAGGCCTACAAGGAAAAAAAATTCAAATCGGGAAAAAAATGGAATATTTTACATCTTGTATCTTTTCTAAAAACCGAAAAAAGCTGTAACGCTGCAAGAGATGTTTTTTGATATATTTTAAATTTGTTTCTTTAAAAGAAATAAATAGGGACAGATGAAATAGTTGACTAGAAATGTTTTCTAGTTCAAATTTTCAATCGTTAATAAAATTACTTTGTATTCATCCAATCAAGTTCAAATACATTTTTTAAAACTTGTAGTGGATGATCCTCGATGTTAATACAGTTTTTTTCAATTATTCATTCATTAATTTGTTATTAATTAATTAAAAACTAATTTTCTCGCCTTTATAGTAGTTGTAATTGTTAGGTCGGGATAGCCTGGTTGGTAGGGCGTTGGATTCGCATCCCTTGTGCTGCGAGTTCGAATCTAGTCGCAAAGATCTCCCTGTCGAGAGGTAAACCACTTTGGGGACTGAATCAAAGGTGATCGTTATTCTGTTGCACAGGAGTCCATACCCTCAGAATCTACTGCACCCCTTCTTCCGTTGTAAAGCGGAACACGAGAACAACATTTGTAATTATTTAATAAAAAGTAACTAAAATAAAAAATTTCCTTACTTCCTATATTTTTCCGTATATTCAAAGTAGGAATTTATTCTAAACTTGTTTTTATATTGCTTGTTTTAAGAAAAATTTATAAGAATTTTTTAATACGAAATGGATATAATTAGAAGGGCTAATTTATAGATATCATATGTTCTTATGTGGAAATTCAGCTCAGTTATATTAACAACCTGTTTTTAAAGTAACATGAGGTTTCTTTGGGACAGACTTCATAATTTTGAGTCGTGGTCTGATGACGAGGATGACATCTGAGCTGACAGCAACTTCACGAAAGTTCGCTCCTTATAAAGAGGAGATCATTTGCCCCCGACGAAATTCGCATGCACCAGACCCTCTCACACGGCGGTTTTTCGCTGTAATTGGGTCATGAACCTTGAAACCCTTCGTTTCCGAAACCGAAATTCTATAACCAGTCAACCATTGAATTTTTTTCTCAAGTGGAGTGTTTTGAATTTGACAACACAGATGAAATTAGTTGTTTTTTTATCTTCTTTAAATTAATATGATGAAAATAAGAAACGTGTATCTAATATATTATATAATAATATATTGATATATATTAAATTTTCTTTAAATTTTATTGGACTTATAATTTATTAAATGTGAAGCTAAATTTTGGCTTCTTCTTTTGAAATATTATTGTGCAAAAATTATTATAAAACATTTTAAAATTTAAAATATTGTCTTCTCATATACATATCTCATATATTTGAGGATGATGATTCCACACATGAATAATCTTTTCTAAGAGTTGCGTTTTGTTGGTGATAACTTCTTTAGCCACTTCTCTTTTCATCAGCTCCCACACATTTTCAATCGGGTTCATGTCGGGGCTATTACCAGGCCAATCCAACAGAGGGATATTTTGTTCTGCAAAAAAAGCTTTAACAGACCGAGCTGTATGGCAGGGAGCTCCATCTTGCATGAAAATAAAGGGTTCCCCATTTGGAAACCATTCTCCGAGTTGCGGAATCAATCGATTTTGTAAGATTTCTTTGTATTGGTCTTGCCTCATCAAACCTTTTACCACGTACAGACGACCAGTGCCCTTGCCGCTGATGACTGACCAAATCATCACTTTTGTAGGATGTTTTACAGTTGGAGCAACACAGTCAGGATGAAACTTTTCTCCATGACGACGACGCACATACTGAGCTTTGTTCTGCAAAATATCGAATGTGCTTTCGTCACTAAAACAGACCTGTTAAAAATAGAAAAATAAAAAGAACTTCTGTGATTTTATCTTATTTTACTAAAAATGATAATAAACTTATCAACTGTGACGAAAAAAAAATATCTTACCGATCTCCAGAAGTCCACATCTTTGTCTCGCCATTGTTTGGCCCACTTCAGGCGCTTTGCTTTCATTGCAGCTGTTAACTTGGGCTTCCTAGCAGGGCGACAGGCCTTTAAATCTAATTCTTTTAACTTTCTTCGAACAGTGCGCTCAGAAACATTCACGTTAGCATCTTGAAGTTGTGATTTTAATATTTTTGTGGTAGCAAATCTGTTCTCTAAACAAATTTTCTTCAAACATCTCTCTGACCTTGGAGTGAAAATTGGTTTTCTACCGCATTTTCTCTTTCGTTTCGGGCTCAATTCCTCTCCAGACTCAATTTTCTTCTTTATGCGTCGTACACTAGCTTCTGAAACCTTTAATCTTCGTGATATTTCACGATTTGTAAATGTTTTCGCATTCACAAGGGCCTTCACTTCAGCTTTTTTACGAGGTGAGAGATCGCCTTTTCTACCAATATTAAAAAAAATCCAATTGTATTTTCAAACACTGCACACAAAATAAACTAATAATTAAGCAATATAAAACTGTTTAATAAACAATCACAGTGTATAGAGCGAACGAAACGAGTCCGTACCTGACGCAATCCCGATAGTGACTGATTCACGTTTGTACTTGTTTACGTTCATGGGTCAATGGTTTTACACAGTGTTGCCCTATATTAAAAAGAAATACTAATTGGTAACTTACAACAAATCTTTCAAACAAAAATCGATTATATAGTATTTTAAATATACAATTTCCGCGTAAAATCTTGAAAGAAACTTAATTATTCAAAAAAAAAAAAAATACGGTGCGTCTAATAATTTGGCCAGGGACTGTACGTCCAATTATTTCTTCTACAATTTGTTACTCAAATGGATTGAGATTTTTTTTAAAAATATAATTTTCAACAATACGTCTTATTGTTTTAATGAAGCTGTTATTCAAAATATTTTCGTTTTTATATCAAAGATTTAAGCAATCGAATTACTTGCATTGTTTTAAAGCTAATGAAGAAAATTTCTTCTTATTATTTTTACTTAGTTTACGCGAGAAATCAAATCAGAAAGCGAAATTGCAATTCCTACGTGAACAACACGCAATTTGAAATAAATTTGAAGTCACTTAAATTTTAATTACACTATGATATTATGGGACTGACAGTTATACAATAAATAGAGCTATTAAATTAATTTTGCATTAATTCTGTTGCACAATTAGTTGTTAAAAATATTGTATTGCAGAAATCAATGACATCACGATACATTTAAAAGATTTAATTAAAATAAAAATAATAAATATTCAGAATGGGTCAGCTAGTTTCAAATGACGGCTAGAATAAATAAAACTTTAAAACTTACTATGGAAATAAACATAGAAAGGTCGGCAATCAAATATTCTAACATAGTGAAATATTCTAACATAGAAACAATTAAAATGCTTAATGATTTCTATAATACAAAGAGAAGCATGAAATTTTAAAACATTTAAACTTTAATTGCAGTATTACTTGATGCGACTGACAGCATTAGAAAAGTTAAATTATAAAGTAAATAGAAATTATATCAATTATAAAATAAATTTACAATATATTAAAATATCTCTGGATTAATGTAACTTGTGAAAAATGTTTTGATGAAGAAATCATTAATATCAAAGATATATTTAAAATAAAAACTTTCAATATTTCCAGCGATCCAGCTAGTCGCCAAAAACGGTTAGTATAAATAATTTTTTTAAAAAATATTATAGAAATAAACAAAAATGGATTGAACCATAAAATTTCAGACACTAACAAACAAAGCAGTTAGATGCAATCTAATCCTCTCTACAAATCTTTTATATCTTATTTAATTCTTTCTACACATATTTCTCATAATACTTGATTACAAAATTACTGTTGTTTCAAACTGAATCCAAACTTTGTCGACAATCGAATTTCAAACATCTAACAAACAAAGCAATCAGATACAAACTATTTAATCCTTTCTATTAATTTTTTCTATCATACACGATTTCAAAATTACAATTGTTTCAAACTGAATCCAAATTTTTTCGACAATCGAATTTTAAGCATCTAACAAACAAAACAATCAGATACAAAGTATTTCATCCTTTTTATTAATCTTTTCTATCATACACAATTAAAAAATTAAATTTGTTTCAAACTGAATCCAAACTTTGTCGACAATCGAATGTCCAACATCTAACAAACAGAACAATTAGACGCATAAAACATTTAATCTTTTCTGCAAATATTTTCGATTATACACTATTATAAAATTACAATTGTTTAAAATTAAATCCAAACTTTCTGGAATTGTAAATTAGAAGCTGTCCCCTTATGAAAACAATTGAGAGCTCGGTGCTTGTCGATGTGCGAAAGTGATTTCGTCGCGGAATACAAGCACGTGCTGAAGAATCAAGTGAGCGCTGGAACATTTCAAGTGAACCATAACAAAAGGTTTACTCTGGAATCATTTGTAAGATGTTGAAGCTTCTCGTATCATCGGGAAAAAGATGCGATTTTATTCTTTTCTTTTCTTTGGATAGGGGTTTGCATTTTTAGCAAAGATATTTTGTGAAGTAACGGTTTTCATCCTTTTTGAAATTTGAATTCTAATAGATGTTTGATACATAGCTGTTTGGATCAAAATTTTTGAACATATTCGGCTTATAGCAAAACATTACTGTCTGGATGATCGTTAATAAGGAGTTTATTATGAACTGAAATGGAGTCTCTGAGTTACTTAGTACATGGAACCTTATTTCCTCCTATATTTACAATTCGCACCTTATTTCATTAATTTGCACTTATTAGAATGGTAAATACTTCAAACCAATTTTACATTCTAATATATGTAGTATAGAGAAAGCCTATTTATATGTATTATAGAAAAGGTATTAAAAGTTTCGTTAACTAGTTCGAATTATTTATAAATTATTCGAACTAGAGAATTTCCATGTTTTATAACTCCTTGAGTTTTGGAAAACACAATTTTGGAAAATGTCTGTCTGTCTGTAACAAAGATAACTGAAAAATACTTTAAACCAGAAGGTTGAAATTAGGTATACGGTTTTTATACAGAATTTGTAGATTTCTGTCAAGTTTTAAGTGTACTGTGTCCTGAAGAAGTCTGTCTATCCGACCTTTCCCATATAAGTGAACACCATAACTTTGAAACGAAAAGAACTAGATAGATAAAATTCGGTAACATAATATAGAAACCTATCAAATTTTGAGCAAAATCCAAATAGATGATTCTGGATCAATTGGTTGATGTTGACTAGAAGTCGATCACTACAAGTATTATTATGGATCAATCGGTTGATATTGACTAAAGGTCGGTCACTACAAGCGTTATTCTGTATTAGTAGGTTAATGTTGACTAGGAGTCGGTGGCTGCAAGTGTTATTCTGGATCAATTGGTTTATGTTGACTATAAGTCGGTGCCTACAAGTGTTATTTTGGATCAGTCGGTTAACATTGGCTAGAAGTCGGTGACTACAAATGTTATTCTGGATCAATCCGCTGATGTTGACTATAAATCGGTGACTACAAGTGTTATTCTGGATCAATCGGTTGATGCTGACTATTAGTCGGTGACTACAACTGTTATTTTGGATCAGTCGGTTAATATTGACTAGAAGTCGGTGACTACAAGTGTTATTCTGGATCAATCGGTTGATGTTGACTATAAATCGGTGGCTACAATCGGTTGATGCTGACTATAAGTCGGTGACTGAAAATGCTATTCTGGATCAATCGGTTGATGTTGACTATTAGTCGGTGACTACAACCCGGTTGATATTGACTAGAAGTTGGTGATTACTAGTGTTGTTCTAGATCAGTCGGTTGATGTTGACAAGAAATCGGTGACTACAAGTGTTATTATGGATCAATCGGTTGATATTGTCTATAAAACAGTAACACTACAAGTGTTATTTTGAGTCGAATTTTGTTTCAATCGGTTGGGAAAAAAATGCCTCTGAAACAAAAATTCAATATTTGGATAATTACATACAGGGATTAAAAGAGACATTTTGATTTTATTATTTTGGCGCCTACTATTTCGGCGTGAATGCAGTTTCATCTTATATGTAATTTATTACAACACGTTTTAATGCTATCTTCACGCTAAACAAGAATTGTTACTTAAGAAATAACCGTAAACTACTCCCGTGGTATCATCATTCTCTGCGATAATCATCTGCTTTGACTTCTGACCTTTTTAACTGACGATTGGCCGTTGAAAAAAATTATCGAACGCGTAAACTCACGAGATAACAACTCCTGACAACATCGGAGTGAAAGACGAGTAATTAAGCATAAATTTCTATCATTTGTTGCACCTGCCGATGTTGCCAAAATATAATAAATAAATAAATAATGTTGGTAGATAATAATAAATAAATAAGGTTGCGAGAAAAGAAGTAGTATTTTTTTTCATGTTGGTTTTGAATCTTAATGCTTGTGTTTCTTCACGAATTATTTGCCCGTAAAAGTGTGTGGTTCAAGAGGTTTTTAATGTTTTTAAGCAAATTGATTCTGAAATTTCTTTAGTTAATCCGTTCTTTTTATTAAGTGGAATAATTTTAGACATATTTAATTTTCGTTTAAGCTGTGGTTATTTTTTAAAAAAACTACATTTATTATTTATGGACTGCATCAATTTATTTATGGACAGCAATCTTTTTTTTTCTTCGTTTATCTTTTAAAACAAAACTAGCAGATTTTGATGACCGTTACCATATTAATAACATTAATTTAGTAGTATCAATCGATTTTGATAATCTTCTTCCTATTATATGAAATGAAAGTCAAATTTTTAAATTGTGTTGCTCTTTAAACATTTAGCACACTGATAACAGACCTATGTAAGAAAAATGGTAAAACTAATTGGCGAAATCGATCAAGCTGCTAATAGTTTTAGCTGTGCCAGAGGTTTATGATGCAATTCCTTTCGAAAATGAAAATCTCAAGGAATTGAATACAAATATTGATGACGCATTTGAATATAGTTAGCTTTTATATGAAATAAAAATTTTCCCAAATGGTAGTGTAATTGGGGGTTGGGGGTGGGAATTCTGTTGTATTTGTTTTTATTTGCTTTGAAAATTGTACAGAGGAGGTAGTATTTTTGGGATTTCACTTGGAAATTAGGCTGGATAATAATCGACCACTGATGACTATTTGGAGGTCTTGAACTTTCCACCCCTCCAACCTCTTAAAAAATAACAAAGTTGGTATATAATGGTTTGAGTTCAGGAGCATTTTTTATTTTGTGTGTTCATTGAGAATGTACTGCAAAGAAATGGTTTTGAGATTTGGGAATGTATAGGAAAATGGGAATTGTATAAGAATACACGACTGTTGATAACATATTTATATCTATTTGACATTTAGGGTGGGGCCGTTTTTCTGGCACAGAGGAAGCGCGTCTTCTTCGTGTTCTGAGTCCCGGTTTCTAGTCCCTCTAAGGGCATGGTTGTTCTTCTGTGTGCTATCTATGAGATGTGTGAATGTCCCCCCCCTGTAAAAAGTGGCTGTGCAAGCGTGTGGAGGGTGTTTCATCCTTATATGAGCTTGAAGTCAGACTTCTACCCTCGGGTGCTCAGGGTTCCATACCCTCAGAAGCTACTGCACGCCTCTTTCCGAGGTAAAAAACGGACACGACATCATCATCATCATTTGTGGTGGGCCGCAGTGGCCTGGTAGTTATGGCTCGGCTCGTAAACCGTAAGGTTTCAAGTTCGAAACCCTATTTAACCGCAGAATCGTCTTGTAATGGGCCCTGTTGCACCCTTAAATCCGTCAGAGCCGACCGTCCTCCTGCTTGTTTGGTGTGGAGAGGGTGTACCAGCTTAGGTTCCGTCCTCGTCATCTGACCGAGTCTCAAAAGTATGAGGTACGTCCCAAAATAATCCTAGAATTGCTTATGAATGGGATGTTGATATAACTAAACTAAACTTGACATTTGTGTCCACCTGTCCATCGACACTATATTATGTCTATCTTTTTAGATTCTATCACTATATCATTTATCAAGACGAATCTCAAAATTATGACTTTACTATATAATTCATTATTGGTGAAAAAAAGCACGCTGTACAGGTGCGTGATTCTTGAGTTTCATTCTCCGTAACGAGTTCCCCAATTTTTAATTTCAAATGAAACTTAATGTCATTTACATGTGCTCCCTCTTCCCCTCATTTTGTAGAGCCAACAGAAAACAAAAATTTTAATTCGGCCGCCAACTTCAACAACTGAAAAATTTCGCCAATTTTATTCGCCATTTTGATTGCATAGTAAAATGTTTACTTTTACTAGATATCATGAGATATGATTCATTTAGGTTGGTTCATGTCACTAAATTAATATCATTAATATCTCGGGTAAAGAACTGGTCGCAGTAGGCGGCTTGTTATTGAAATTTATAATTAAATCCAGTGAATCCTAAAAACAATCAAGTTCCAAATGTTAACTTAATAAATGTATATGAATATTTAAATAAAATAAGTAATATAAAAACAATTTTAAGTCAATTCCTACTTAGATCAACAAAGAAAATTTTTATCTCAGTTAATTTTTATAAAATAATTGCAATTAATTTAAATATGCTTATACGTATGACAGAATCACAATATTAAGTGACAAAATAGAAAGAATATTTCCTCGCAATTTTCCATACTGCTCGAATTTTCTTCACGATACGTAGCTCAATCTTAAGGTTAGGTAAGAGAAGTGACCAACAATTGATGACAGTGACTTTCAGGAGATAAATCGGAATTGAACCCAAAAACTTAAAATTTCTACAATTTTATTTCTTGGAAAAAAATTTCGTTCTAACCACCAAGTCACAACTGTTAACTCATTCTCGAAAATCATTTGGTTAAAACGTATACATAAAGCAAAACTTTTGAAAATTTATCAAAAAAATTATTGATTTTCTCATGAATTTATCTTACATTATTCAGCTCCACGTGAAAATACTGAAATCTTCCCATTTGACCGATTTATCTATTGCTTGTTGATTTCAATTTTCATAACAGATTGCTTAAACTCTATTTAAAATATTAAAAATTTATTAAATTTAATTAATGAATTTATATTTGAAAAAACTGTATTAACATCAAGTGTCATTCAAACATTTTTAATATATATATATGTATTTGAATTTGAATGGATAAATAAAAAGTATTTTATTAACGATGGAAAATATGAAATATATATATAAATATATATGTGTGAAGAGTCTGAACTAATAATAGAAATTGAAAAAATATTTAATTTTCTAGATTTTTATTTTGTAATTTTTTTCCACATTTATTCAAAATTATTTTTTCTATGTTCTAAAATCTCATCGAAAATTAATGGCTTTATGCTCATATCTTTTTTTCCTCCTACTTTAATTCAAGCAAGTATTTTTATTTAAAAAATCCTGTATATATATTACAAAATGCATTTTATTTATATGACTTTAAGTTTCAAAAGTATTTGGAAGGAAATCGTGATTAAAGCTTTATGCACTGAAAATTTTGTTCTTACATCTAAAAGATAGAGTGCCTCTACTTAAAACCTAAGCATAAAAAAAATTAATTAGCATCAAAACAAAAAAAATTAAAAAATATTAATCTCGTATGAAAGTTGAAAAAAGAAAAATGTCAACTAAAGGATTAATCAACCCAACGTAAAGGATTAGGACCACCCAACGTACAACGTTAAACCCATCCAATCTGTCTTTGCAACAATGTTTCCTAACCACCTCACTGCTTGTCAAATATACTTTAATGCCACCTGCACATTAGCGGTTGGCCTTTGCAGCTTATCAGCTTTGCGAGACTGGAGAGGATAATTATATCATCTTCGATCATTTCGCACTGCGACAATCACCTGCTTCTTTTTTTTCTACCATCAGATGTTTATCGTAGTCTAAATGACTCCGATTAAATCGTGACTCAGACAGCAGAGGAAGAGAGAGATTGTTCCATTATTTAAACTCCCTCGATTAGAACATTAAAAAAAATTGATGCACGAAACTGGGGAAAACAAGCTGCTGATAGATTCTGAAGCAAATTGATCTTCTTTCGTCTAATTTAAATTTTTAGATGCAGCGACGAACGAACTGGGTGGTTTTGTTAATGATTCCAGGATGTGAAAAGTTGCTGTTGTTCTATTGATCTTGGTGTTTCGTGGATGCATTAGATGGTAGGGTTTATTATCGATTGATTGAGCTTTTTTTTTCATGTTTGATTGCGATTTAGTCTTGATAATTATTTTTAATGGCTCATGATTTGACGATTGCTTGTCGATCGCTACAGCAAATGGTGATAAATGATGATACAAGGCGAATACCAATGATGATCCCGATTTTTAAACAATCATATTTTTTGAAACTACTTTACATATTACAATGAATGATACATTAATTTAAAGAGCAAGATACAGAGTATTTTTCACTTAGAGCTATCTGATGTATGACCCTCATCTTATACAACACACGTCCAATCTACTATCGAATTCGTTCTAAACATTTGTTGCTTTTTGTTTTGTCTATTATCTTTGACATGACCCTACAGAAAGAAATAATTGAGACATTGTTTATGCAGCAACACTGCCAAAATTACTGCCAGAACTTAAAAAACGTATTTGTGTGGCGTTTAAAACCATTGACAGAGGCATGTTACAAAATGTTTGGAACGAACTTGATTACAGCTTGGACGTATGCTATGTAACAAGAGGGTCGCACATTGGACATTTGTAACTAAAAAAAAAACTTAAAAGATTTCTTTTGAAATTCCTGTATAATTTATTATTATGTGAGAACATGGTCTTGATGTGGTAAGGAGATTTTTTTTGAAGCCCCGAAATGCATAGACAACAAATTGGTTATTTATCACTTTTGAAGCATTGATTTCTCGCTTTTAAGTCTGTTAGAAAATAACCAAGAATGTAATCATATTTGGCGATTTATCGCCAACTAAAGTTACATCTTGATATCCAAATTATTCATTCTCTGAATTCTTACGAATTATTACGTTTTAAGCTCTTTATATTTTTGAATTTCCTTGTTTGTAGAATACCAAACTTAATACCATTATATGATGTTTGGACTTGGAAGATATCTGAAGCACTGAGATTCGTGAAATTAATTCTAAAATCCAATGTTTTGATAATTAAATATTTTTCCCCTTTCATTATTCGGAAAATTTGTTTAATTCCAGTCAATTCCGTTGGAAGCCTCTATAATTATTGGGAGATGACAAATTGTGTTTCTAAGTACAAAAGACGAGAATTCAAAAGCTTCAATTCTAGAATTCATAAAAGGCGAGACAATATTTTAAAAAAATCTTATTGCCTGAAATTTTGACAAAGTATAATTAAATCTTTTATTCATGGTAAAAGTGACATTCATTAAAATAGACGAATCAAAAGATAATATAATTAATATCATTATATCATACATATAAAATCGAAAATTAATATATCTATTGTTTCAAAATTCAGTATCAGTTACCAAAAAATGGAACTTAAATTCGAAAAGATTTACTTGCCAAACGATTTTTAAAACTGCTCCGTTTCCAGGTTTTAAAACTTAATTTATATATCCTTATGTTTCCAGATTTTAAACTTTAATTTATACATTTTTATATTTCCATTTGTTAAACAATTGATATTGGAACTTACTTAAAATATTCATGAATACAAACTTTCTGAAAAAATTGTGTTCCGGTTGAAAAGTGTTCAATGCTAGTCTTCCTTTAGAAAAACATGGAATTTTTTTTCACATTACATATTCATAAACATGCATCAATAAGGCAAAAGAATGGCTCCATTCTTTGAGAAAAAAAAAGAAAATTCACTTTTTAACCGTGATAATCCTTTTATAAACGAATTTTATGCTCATGCCTTTCAATCTCGCTAATTAACGGAAATAATTCACGGTTATTTTAATTTTCAAAACATGAAGATCCCATCACTTATTTACCAGTAAAAAAAAAGCTTGATAAAACTCCTATCAAGCAACTCTGATAGAATAATTTTGCATAAATGACTCGGCAAAAAATAAACCAAAATAATGAGTTGCTTGGAGATTGAAAAAGAAAGAGAAAAGTTTCAAAAGAGAAGCAAAAATAGAGCTCATTAACCCTCGCTTGAGGGTTTAAAATGACACAGACATTAATTGAACCTTTGGCCCGTCTATATCTCATTTAAGCTTAATGACGTCTTGTATTAGCCAACAATGTATCGATTTGGGGAAGATAAATTAAAAGAATGATGACACAGGTTCTTCAGACTATTTGGGGAAAACCAGCAGCATATGTATTTTGAGAAAACGCAGCATGCTATCGGTGCTTCATTTCAGGTACATGTAGATTAAAAATCGTTTGCAAATTTTTATTAAATATTATGTATAAACATTTGGCAATACTCGTTATTTAATCGTTTGCTTTCTCTTTGACAATGTCGTAACATAGTGAATGCAATTGATGATGATGATGTGTCCGCTTAACTAAGGAAGAAGGGGTGCTGTAGCTTCTGTACCCGCGTTCCTACGACCTGCAGATCATCAGACGGGTTACGCATTCCACCGTTTTGCCCCTCTTTCGGTCTCTTAAGGTCCTTTGATGCCTGGACACTTTACCGACAATTTGCGGGAAATTTCGGACGCGCCCACAGTCATCAAAGCACCCCAAGAAACCGCAAGAAGGGTAAAACGGGGTAAAGCGTGGCTCTTCTGAAGATTCGACGCGTGAACGCCGCTTAAGGGTATGGAGTCCTGAGTACCCAAGGGCAGAGGTCTGACTTCTAATTCAAATTAAGATACACATATTCGACCCTTTTTACAGGGGGGCCCATTCACTCACTTCACAGATAGCATATAGAACCATGCCCTGACTGGGATTTGAACCCGGAAAGCCCAGATCACGAGGAAGGCGCACTACCTCTATGCCAGGACACCGGCAGTGAATGCAATTAAAAGTAGAATCTGTTATAAATTGTTTTACATTTTTTGTAGACTTGTAAGGGTTGTGACGTGTGTGTAGCTAAGTCGTACTCTTGGCCCTAGATGGCGCTACTTGTAAAACAAGAGACGTGTATCTCCGGCTTGAAATCTGCTGATGCATCAGCGGGGCTTGTCCACGGCAAGTGCCATTAGTCACAACAACAACAACATTTTTTGTAACGTAAATTTAAGAAATGTTGGCCGGAGGTTTTAACTAATTAAGAGTCATTTTTAAAAATTTGTATCGGATAAATTACACGCACACGCACACACACACATGAAGTTTATGCATCTGTATAATTATATTGAAGTAGTTATATTTGGACATCAAAATATTTGAAATTTTTTTTAAAGGCATCGTTATGAAATGGCCAATAAAATCATTTCAATAAAAAGCAAAAGACTGAGTAACTAACAGATTTTTACTGTAACCATTAAATTGAATGTTTATGTGCAGTATTTAATTATAATATAAAATAAACTAAAATATAATATTTCGATTATGGTAATTCTGTTACGTTCAATTAACAGACGTAATTCAAATTTTTATATCTTTCCTGTAAGGAATCGAAACACAGAATGCACACTTTATGCTACACACACTATGGATATATACAGAATATAATTAAACTGTTTGTCGTGCCAAGTATATATTTTTTTGATGAATGGTGTACATAAAATTCCGAAATCCTCGATTAAGAATTGTGGCTGCTGTTGGGTTTAAGAATGTTTACCAAAAAGAGTAATATTTGATTGACATAAAATATTTCAAGAAAAAAAGAGAAACCATTTTATATGTATCACACATTGTTACATTCAGTACAATCCACTTCTTTTAATATCCACCAGTTTTAGTCGACTTTAGAAATTAATATTGAGTTTGAATCAGTTTTGAATACTCGATTCAAAGCCTCTGGGTGAAACACACCCAACTTTAGCATAAATTGATACATTATGTCTTATGACTGAGTTCCTGATACTTTTTAATCACTGTATTATTTTCAAGTAACATTTGGATTTATCTGTTTATGTTTGAATTAATATTTATATCATTAGTATAAGGCGTACCATTGTCTTTTTCGTATTTATAGTCTCATAACGAAATTCCAAATAGTAAATACTATAATTAAAACGATCTACTAAATCTAACAGTTTTCAGACATTTAATGTACAATTTTCAACATCAATTTAGAATAAATGTGGCATTTCCTTTAACAGTCTATGTGGATTTTTTTTTTCTACCATTGAATTTTGGTATCTAATAATAAGTGAATATGACTACTTTCTAATCTGATCTATGTTTGTAGGTCTCGCCATCGGGTCTAGAAAATTTATTTACGGAGGGTTATGGTGTACCTCAAAAAAATCTGCTATTTATTTGACTAAAAATTAAGGAAAATTTAGTGTCTTTCCCTAATGGCCACTGAACATATTATTACGTACAAACAATTTTTGTACCAAAAAAAAGTTGATTCAAAAATTGAATCAAATAAATGATTTGATTGGAAAAACAATTGATTCAAAGACTCAAATATTTACTTATTATGGCATTAAATAAAAAAAAAAATTAACAAAATTGTAATACAAAAATTTTGTAATAATATTTCTTTAAATTTTAATTAATTGAATTTCTGTCTTTGTTTAACGCCTTAACCGGTTTATTTTCCTTACTATCTAATGAGATGACACCTTCTATTTTGGGAATATTTTCTTATTTTGATTCAAATGGAAATCCATGGAATACTTGACTTATCTACGTATTCGATGTCATTTTACTATTGAATTATAATAGTTATGAATGATTTATTTTTTGTTTACAACTATCAAAATTCGATAAATCGATGCACTTACGGCGTACGGGCAAACCGGTTAAGGGGTTAATCAAATCTTTATATTGCATATTTAACTGTAAAACTGTAGGAAATAGGAAGGTCCTTATCTAAATATCTAGTAACCTTTTTTTAAAAAAAAATGCTGCGACAATTTAATAATAAGAAAAGGATTTATTCTTAAAATTTAAGCATCATGAAGAACTGAATTAAAATAATTCAAAATAGTTCATTGATATTTTAATTACATCAGAAAAAATAAAATATTGCAATGTTTATACATAGCTTCTTTAAAAAAAATTCCAAGGCCGGAGTTGACAATGCCAAAGATAACGGTAATTAATTTATGTGTCTTTCGCTAACCCTAAACGCAGAGGACACAGTCGCATATCGCCGAATCTCGCATATATCACTCAGATAGCAAAATGGGACTAAATATCTGGAGCTCATATTTCAC
The DNA here is from genome assembly GCA_026289955.1 of Argiope argentata. Lineage (NCBI taxonomy): Eukaryota > Metazoa > Arthropoda > Arachnida > Araneae > Araneidae > Argiope > Argiope argentata. Next base: position 908,197 of record JAOUZG010011536.1, on the reverse strand, counting down.
GAATCTTTTCTAAAAGGGGTTGTCTCTCGAGAAACAAAGCACCCTTCCCGAAGGACGCTGAAATATCGAATAAAGATGACAAATCACCGCCATCACCTACTCTAGCTCCAAAAGCGACAAGTACACACTCATACCATAAATCAGGGGTGTCTGAAAAAGCTGCAACCCCACTCTACTGCTTTTTTTTTTTTTTTTTTTTTTTGCATTGTCGTTTTGGTTGTAAATTGATCTGGGGGTTTTTCTTTGGCGGTATCTCTGAGACTTGCATCAGTAAAGGATTTCGTTATGCTTTGTTTCAGATTTAAGGTAAAAGCTTTACATAGTTATTTTTCTTTCCCTTTCTTTTTTTTTATGGTTCTGAGCTCAAAGATATTTTTCTCCATTTTTTTTTTCGCTGTTTTTCCCCCTCTCACACATAATAGACGCAAAACAAGAAAGTATTAAAATTGAAAAAAACAAAAATTCAGATTGGAATTTGATGTCTCTTTACTTTTCAAATATACATGAGTGAAAGAAAAAGAAAAAAAAGACTATAGAATTGTATATTTCTGTAAAAAATTATAAGCATTTTTTTTTCTAAATATGCGACTACGTTTAAAATAATTTTTTTGAAAAAAAAAATCGAAGATAGTTATATTTTTGAATATTTGAATAATTTTTTTTTCAAAAAAACGTATAGGAAACCAAAATAAGTCAAATAATTGTCAAAAGTTTTTGATAAATTGGTGAAAATGGCGCTGGCAAGAGGAAGACTGACTAAAAAGAGGTAGAAAGCAAAGCATTTTCTGTTTTAGAAATGTATCAAATAACTTGCTTAAAATTTTACAAATAGCTTTAAAAATATATTATCTAGTTTCTGAATTAGGAATTAACTTACATTTATACCCATATTTAAATAGTGAGGTTATACAAATAAATGACCCAAAATTTTCAATTTCTTGCACATTGTGAAACTCTCAAACAACTTTTGCTAAACAAATAAATGATTTATTATCTAATTCAGAAACTACAGAGCATATTGAGAAATTACACTAAATTTGATCAAAAATATGAATAAAATATGAATATCTGAGGTGCTTTGTACAAAAATTCTACCAAAGATTTAAAAAAAAATGCACCGAAATAATGCCAAATAACGTTAAAACACATGCAAATATAAAAAATTCGTGAATCTTCTTAAAACAAGAAATATTAAAATAAATTAATCTATTCCTATTTAAATAATTATTTATTAAATAATTACAATTAATATTAATAATTTATCGACAAATGATTGATTTTCGCACGAATTGACCTCGCATTCATCACCTTCAAGTGAAAAATAATGAAATCCTCGCATTTTACCGATTAATTGAAAACTAATTAAATTTAATGAATGAATTAATATCTGAAAAAACTGTATTAACATCAAATGTCATCCACTACAAGTTTAAAAGAATGTATTGGAACTTAAGAGGATGAATAAAATGTATTTTATTAACGATTGAAAATTTAAACAAGATATTTAAATATATACAGGGAGAGCGTGAACTAATAATAGCAATTGAAAAAGGGCTTAAGAACAAAATTTCTATGGTCTTACAAAAAAAACCTGTTCAAATACGAAGAATACATTTTTTTTAAGTTATTATTTCTCAAAAAAGCGACTTTTTAGCATAGTCAATTACCTTAAGTTAAAATTACGAAATTTAGTTTGATGAACTTGTACTAAATTTTTAGATTCCTATTAATTTTGAGAGAAATTTACTCATAAGAATCCTCAATCGCTGGTTGACTAATTAAAAAAATTAAAGGGATTGATGACTGCATTTTAGTATGTAAATTTAGCATTTAAAGTGTAGATTCCATCAAATTCGTGATATGGTTGGCGATATTTCATTCTGTAATGTTTTTTTTTTGTTAACATGGTTATCATAAACGCATCAGTTTATGAAACAAACAAAAACTCGAGGTGTAGTTTAAGGAACTAAAGGTCAGATCCTTAGTAAATTTTTGTAATGACTTGATCCTGTCCTCTCAAATAATAGGGTAGAGTTTAAAGACAATTTCTTTATTTACAGCCTTATGTACATAAGATTAACTCTTTCTCATCTAGGTTAATATTAGGTCGGGGGAAAAGAATTCCATTATTATTTTGCAGCCATCTACGGAGAAAATAATGGATTTCTTTTTCCATTATTTAAAAAAATTCCATATGGCAAGAAATCCATTATCTTCTCGGTAGATGGCTGTAAAATAATAATGGATTTTTTCTATTATTTAAAAAAATTCCATATGGAAAGAAATCCATTATCTTCTCGGTAGATGGCTGTAAAATAAATAATGTATTTCTTTTCTCTCCACCTTAATACGATTCACAAAATCTACATCACTGTTGAAAGATATACATGAACAATGAATGAATACATGATTGATGGAATCCGTTTCAAAATAGATATCATATTGTCTTTAAATGCGACATTCATATAACTAACCTAAATAAAATCGATCGAATAGTCTTATTTAGTTTCCAAACTGTAGTTATCAAAGATTAATCAGTTAAACGGTATGACTAAAAATAGTAAACATGTTCAAAATTATGCCATCAATCCTAAAATAAGCTTTAAGTGACACGGCATTGGACATTTATATTAAACGAAACTTAACCACTTAACTGTTTTGACCGAATGCCATACGTGCATCGATTTATCGAATTTTGATAGTTTTATTCAAAATATAAATCATTCATAACGATTTTAATAGTTGAATATGAAAATTACTTCGAATACATTGATAAATTAAGTATTCAATGGATTTCCATTTTAATAAAAATAAGAAAATATTCCTAAAATAGAAGGTGTCATCTTATTAAATAGTAAAGAAAACAAAACAGTTAAGGGGTTAAATAAAATCGACCCCAAAGAGTGCTCATGGATTTTTCAAATTATACGTTAATCAGTGTTTAATTAATAAAACTGTAACGCTTAAAAATATATATAATGTTCAAAATTATGTGATGAATTCAAAAAAAAACCTTGTATTGAAATAGTATCGAAAGTTTATATAAATAAATTACTAAATATATCACAAAAACAAATTATTGTACTGCTAAAAACTCATTGTATCCCTAAAAACTCATTGTGTTACTAAAAGCTCATTGAATCTCTAAAAACTCATTGTACTG
>JAOUZG010011536.1:878566-905024 GCA_026289955.1 Argiope argentata | reverse complement strand
ATTGTGTTACTAAAAGCTCATTGAATCTCTAAAAACTCATTGTACTGCTAAAAACTCATTGTACCACTAAAAACTCATTGTACTGCTAAAAGCTCATTGTACCACTAAAAACTCATTATACTGCTAAAAGATCATTGTACCACTAAAAACTCATTATACTGCTAAAAGATCATTGTACTGCTAAAAGCTCATTGTATCTCTGAAAACTCTTTGTACTGCTAAAAGATCATTGTATCCCTAAAAGGTCATTGTACCACTAAAACAATCATAACATATTCTTGTAAAAAATGAGTACTTATCCCTTTATCATCGAAAGATTCCAGAAACCCCATTACCATAGTTAACGATAACCATAAGATATGAATAATTAATTTAACTATCTTTTGGAATGCGCTAACACAAAGGCACAGTCACCTATCACCAATTCTCGTCCACCCCGCTGAATGAGAGATAACAGTAAGGAATAAATATCCGCTGCTCATATTTCACGGGGCATCTCCGGGAGGAAGTGTCCCGCGGAGAAACAAAGCACCTTTCTGGGGGTGGAGGGTAGAGGCAGCGAAATATCGAATAAAGATGACAAATTGCCGGTGTCACCTACTCTAGCTACAAAAGCGACAAGTACACACTCTCTCCATAAATCAGGGAGTGACTAAAAAACCGCAACCCCTCTCCAATACTCTTTTATTTTTTGTTCTTTTTTTCCATAGTCATTTTGGCTGTAAATTGATCGGTAGTCTTTTTTTTTACTGGGGGGAGGGGAGGGGGTATTTGTAAGACTTGAATTCCAGAAAGGGGTTTGTTTTCTTTGAGTTTGTGTACTCAGGTGAAAGGTTTGGATTGTTTTTAATTTGTTATGTACGATGTATACAGAGATAAAATGTTGTGATTGTCAAAAAAGATGTCGATCTCGATTTGTGGGGGGGGGAGAGATTTTTGTGTTTTAGACGTTTTTGACTTCGAAAAAAATCAGCAATGGTCCCTTTAATAAAATTTTTCACGTACTCTAGAATGAAAGTAATTATTTCTTTTCCGCCCAGGATCCCTGTGAGTGGTGAACAATAATTACGAAATATTTATCTTGAAATTAGCATTTTAACTGAATATGTAGTGTGATTTTGAACGATTTTCTTGGCGATTAAATACTGAGATTCAATTAATAACATTTAAAATTCAAAATTTGTCTTTTGATTGAGTTTTTTCTTCAGATTAAAACCAAAATTTGTTGCGGAGGTCTCAAAATCAATACCAAATTTCATATATTTAGACATTAAGTTTTTGAGTTAATTCGCTTACCTGCTTATGAAAGTGCAGACGGACAGAAAATCAAGCCTCTAGCTTATTTGATGTTAAATTAGACAAATATCTGCACTCTTGATTTTAAATAAGTGTACTAAATTTTATCCACCTAGCCCTCTTGTATTATTGTTATCGAATTTACTTGTTAACAAACTGACAGGCAGAAAGAAATAAAGGAAAAAACGTCTAATAATGAGAGAGTGTGTGTGTTTATTGTGCTGTGCCAACGAGAACTTTTGGACCGGGATAGCCTGGTTGGTAGGGCGTGCGAGTTCGAATCCACCAGTCGTATACTCTCCGTGTGTGTGGTGGCTGTAGTAGAGAAATGTATGAATCCCATGCGACTCATATGCTTAGCAACTTGTTAAAACAAAGGGATGTGAACATCGCTCTTGTTCTATTCACACCAATGACCGAGAACTTATACAGTCTTGCGAGTGTGAGTGACATAACAATCAACACGTTAACTCAAAGTTTAATTCTAGGTCGGGATAGCCTAGTTGGTAGGGCGTTGAATTCGCATCAATTGGGCTGCGAATTCGAACCTTCCAACCAAAGACTCTCCGCTTGTGTGGTGGCTGGTGAACGTTAAATCTGTCATGGTCACAAAGTCCTCCATGTCGAGAGTAATACTCATGGGAGTACTGGGTCAGAGGTGATCGTTCTCTGATTCAGGTCTAAATTACGATCTGTGGATGAATGAATGAAGATGCATGAATGAAGTCCGCCCCGTAAAAAAGGGGTTGTGACGTATATGAACTAGAAGTCGAACTTTGGCCCTCGGGTGCTCAGGGGTCCATACAATCAGAAGCTAATGCACCCTTTCTTCCGTTATAAAGCGGAACACGAGAACAACAACAACAATAATGATAACTTTTAGAAAGAATTGCTTATTTGAAGATATGCTTGTTTAATTGAATTATGTAAATAATTCCAATTTTACAAGTAAAAAAGCAAGATTATTTTTGAAGAAAAACTTTTTATTAGTTTATTTATTTATTTATTTATTTTATTTTTTTGCATCCAAGCTGATTTCTTCTTTTAAATGCTTAGTGTCTTTTTTAACGTTTTTAAAATTGATTGGATACAACTTGTTTCTAATCAATTTACAAACGTTTTTAAAGTTTAATGTTTACAACTTTCAATCTTTGGTTGTTCGGTGTTCATTATGTGCTGTAATTTGAGTTGTTTTTCTGCAAAGTAAACACTTTGGAATTCTATAAAGATACGGTAGGATCTAAACTTTAAAAAAATACTAAGTAAAAATAAAAAGTCAACATTTATGCAAAAAATATATAAATGAAAGATACTTTTTTGGGGGGTACAAGATCGAAATTGAAATCTAAGTATTCATTGTAATTTTTTTTTCTCAAAAATTATCATGTGGGGAAATATAATAGGACGATTTGACCGTGGGCATTGTCCTCAGCTGAAGTTGATTATTGTTGCATTTTCCCAACTAAAACAATTTGTATTTATGTCCTCCTACCAAAACATATTTGAATTTGTTATTTCCTTAATTCCCTCAGTATGCTACAGATCATAAACCAGTGGTAATATTCTCCTCCAAACTTTCTCGAATGTCTTCTAATAAAGGTACAATCTCAGAAAACGCCTTGAATAACAATGGTGTACAGTAGTTGCGAAATATTAACTTTTGACGAGAATTTAGGATTTTACTGAGTCTACCGTTTCATACTTGGCGACTAATCTCTAATATTCTGTTAATAGTATCTGAAAATCGGATTAGTATTTTAAATGTTTTTTTCGAACTGTTTGAAAAAAAATGACACGAAACTTATAATCGTGTTTATATATACACATATTTATAATCATATATTCCCATACAAAATTCGATAATTTAAATCCTTCTGTTTTTTTTTATTACCTTTACATGTTTCTGAAAATGCAGATCGACAGACAGTCCAGGTGTTGTTAGATTTGGCTCAAAATCAGACAAGTGTCTACACTATTGATGATAAATAAGTGTGCCAAATTATAACCATATATCTCTTTTCATTTAATAGTTATCGTATTAACAAATATTCGACAAACTATCGTATTAACAATTTCGATTTTTCTCAAAATTTAATAGAAAGTAAAAATATTGGTGTAAAGATCTTATACCAAAATTCCTATGTGTAGCTCTAAGTGGTTTTGAATTTCCTTTGCCGCAGACATATGGACATTTCTCAAAAACATGTTTTTCGAACTTCGAAGAGTGGATATTCTTGAACCCATTAGGCCGTCCTGGTGGCATTGCCACATCGGTATTTTAAGTTCTTAATTTTCATTTCTTTTCAAATTTGATGGTGGCATTTGAAACGACTTCCTGATTCCTATACGCGTGGTGAAAGTAAGGCTAAATTAAATGTGGATGTTCTCTTGATGACCCTCATCACTAATTTTCATCATTTTTTTTAATTCCACATTTTAAAAATTCAGGACTAAAAGAGTTAATATCATCAAGATTCCTAAAAAACATTTTTAATTTGTTGACGATTAATATACTTTTTCTACACTAGGTGTTCAAGGAGGGGGGAATTAAAAATAATTTGTACAGATTTTTTTTATATTAAGAATGTATTTTTTTTAATGCAGTAGGAAATTTTTGAAGTGATATTTCGAAATTCTAAACATTTCCTTTGATAACATGTTGAGATATTTCAAAACTATGCGATTTGTTTAAAATCATTGGTAATTAATTAAACAGTTTTTTTATAGTTTCAAAATGCCATTAGTGTACTGCTTCCAATAAAGATGCAAACACAAAAAGATTTTATTTCTACTCTTAAAACCTTAGCCTTCAACAACAACAACAAAAGAAAAATAGCATTCTTTAGTAATTAGTAGCTTTCTGTGAATAAATTCGCATCTGAGTAATTTTACTTTATTCAGATGTTCCAGACATTCTCACTAAAATGTTTTTTCTTCTTTCTTTTCAGGTAAGAGCAATTCTCAAACAATTAACTCGAATTTTGCAATCATACAAACCTTGAAGGTGAGTTAAATTGTTTCCTAAACCCCTCTGAGATCGAATTCGAATGCAATTTCGCAATGCTGGTGTTGTAATTGCTCTGTAATTTTCATGTGATATTTTATCGTCTGCAACTGAATTTTTCAGATACCAAACGATTTTATTTTATTTTTTTGTTGCTGCCACACGAAAGGTAGAAATAAAATTCGTTCTAGATTCGAATTCTGACTTCGATGAAATCTTCGTTTCTATCTTTTTTATTTTTATTTTTGGACCACACAGAGAGTAATTACAGTATGATTGTATCTGATGGTAAAAATGAAGATTTGTTATTGCAAGAGAATTTAGTTTTTATTCTTATCGTTTTTACTTTTCTTTATTATTATGAACGTGACTTTTTATTGTTGGTGATGGTTTGTCGTCTGATACCGTCCGTACAGCGGATATGTTTTTTAATTACTTCTTTAAAATATTTTGTCAATATTTGTGAAAAACCTACTTTGATATGTGAGAAAAAGTTGAAATAATTCCGATGTAATGATGAATTCTAAAATGCATTGTTTTTAAAAAAACTGTCGCAATAAAATAAATATTAAAAATATTTAATAACATTAAATTTTATTGTTAATAAATTGTTTAACCCATAATCTGTTAACAAAAAAAAAAACAAGGAATTATTTTATTGAAATGATGTTTACATTTCAATAAAATAATGATATTTACATTTTATACGCGTTCTGAAACTTAACAATAATAGAAAATAACATTTCATAATCTGAAATATTGTTTAATAGTAATTTTTTTAAATGTTAAATACATTAAAAATTGTAATTTTGATTCTGAAATCTTAGCAAAAAAAAAAAAAAATTTGATCCTATTTCGTATTTGTATTGAAAATGGGTATTTTATTTTAATTATTTTTATTTATTTTGTAAAAATATCAAATAAAATAAAAATAAAAAATATTAACCAAATAGTAAATAAAATATTAAGTATTATCGAAATGAATAATTTGGACATTCAATTTTTTTATTTGCCATGAGAATTCTGGATCAAATGTGTGTGTATTTCAAACCATGATACAACTTACGATTTAAAGTAAAAAATGAAGTGATTATGCACGTGAGATAATATTGACCATTTTAACGTAATTATTTTAGATCGGCCATTTGTATGTAAATTACTTGATCATATTTATTTTAAAATTCTAAAAGCCAGACTTACAGCTACAAAAATAATTCAAACATACTTCAGAGGATTGAAATGTGATCCTCAGAGTGAAATATTTAGAAACTAAATGAAATTCTATTTCTATTATAACTTCCGAATATATTATGATACAAAAGTGGTTTTTACGTGCTTTTAAAAATTGAAAAAGAAGTTTTTCGATTACATTAAATTTAATTCCTTTGTAATATTTAAATAAATATTTTCTTTAATAGGTTAAAATTATTTTAACACAATTTTCAAAATTGATTTTTATCGTTATAATAGAGTTTAAATCAATTTCATTATTTTACCAAGTCATTTAATCTCAGGTTTTTCGTTTTTTAATAACCTAAACATTTACATGCATTTTTGTCGTTAAATGTTAATAATGAATTTGTTCTTTTTTTTATTATTTTTATTTACTTTTACTTCATCGCTTTACAATTTTGAACAATCGTCATATTTCATGCATAATTTTAAATTCTTTTTATCATTTCAGAGCATGATGTTATTTTGGGAATGAGGTAAATAAATATTCGTAGGCAAAAAATTTAAAAAACCATAGACAAAAATTTGAAATTTTATTATCTGCACGAACATCTCAAAAAATCAGCTTTTAATAACGCGTTGCCATCGCATTTACAAAAGCTCTGATTAAAAAAATAAGTTAATGACTACAGCATATAAAACCAAGAAAAATGTCATTCTGAGTTCGCGATTATATGAAATGAAATAAATAGGAAATGCGATATTTTTTTAAACAATAAAAGCGAGACAAAATTCTTTGGATCTTTTGAAATACTAAAGTGACTCATTCAGATGAAACCATTAAAATGAATAAAAATATAATTCAACTTGCACGAGCACGTGGTGCTTGGCCGTTCAAGAAATGATGTTCTGACATGATACATTGAAATATGCATTGCGGATATTAATTTATTCTTTATTAAAGTTTATTTTCATGACTAACATTTGCTCTTTTGTACGTGTTAGAATGGGTCTTGACTGTCTATCGGTCTGTACCTTCATAATCGTGTAAATTCGATGACTGAAAAATGCATTTATTAAAATTATTCAAATTTGGCATTGGTTTTTGTGGCTTAAAAGTGCGCCAAAGTTTCGTGTCAAATTTTTGTTTCAATCTTTTGGGGAAAATGTTAAAAACAAATTCGATTTTGGGTTACTATTAGCCGCATATTTGGGATTAAGCGCCCAAAAATACGCCAACATTAAGTAAATGTGCTGAATTCACGCCAAATTATACATAGCAACTATTGAATGCCAAAACTATGCAAAACGTTTTCTTTATTAGAGAGTATTAGGAATTTTATTTCCGCAAGCTTATCTATACAATTTACTATCAATTAACTTGTTATTCAACTGGAATTCGATAACATAAATTACTAAATTAAGAAAAATCTTTTAGTGAGTGAAATTATATATTTAAAACGCTTTATCGTTAAATTTTATCGAAAATAGTTACATCTTTCATTAAAACATCCAATAATATTTTTAAATTACTGTTATGAATTGCTTGTGTGGCCAATTAGCACTTAATTTAAATATGTAACATTAAATATTAATCTGAAACAAACAGCAATTAATTTTTGATCATTTTCCGAAATGCCAGTACTGCGTTTTAAAATGCTAATTTGTAGTATTCATGGCATACTTTGCTTTCTAATTTGCAGTTTATCATTTCAGTTTTTCTGCTTCCAAATACTGCATTCGTTCATCTCTAATGAGGCCAAAATATTCATGCTGATTCATTTGCTTCGCCAGTAGCTACTTACACAGAACGAGCCATTTGCAAGTCTTTAAAATCCAATATTAGTTAATTACCCATTCCTTTGTGCTCTTGCAAAGAAGCTTTTATCTTTTCCTGCCAAAAAGATAAGAATTTCCTCTTTCGCACAAAAGAGCCTGTCTTTCGCCGTTCGGTGGTTACTTCTCACCATGACTGAATCTACGAACAGTTTTCAATTAAACGTTCGAATGTGTTTAAAAAAAATACATGGGATACCTCAGTTCCCTAATGCAGTTTTAATTCATGCTTTTAATTCTTTCGTATGTGCAAATTCAATTACGGTTTGGCTGTCTTTTTTAATTCTGTACGATGCCAAATTGCTTGGATTTTTGAAGATCGCTTCGGTAGAGGAAAAGCTGCGTCAATGCGCATGCTTGGAAAATTGTACCGATTACTTTATCGTTTTTGAATGGATGATAAATTGAATATTAATTAATTATTTTTAAAATGGTTAAATCACTAAGTCAGTTAAAAATGTCCTATTTTGGATTTGAAAAGAGTAAATAAATTAAATTAAGTTTCCAGTGAGGAACTGGTTATTGAAAATTGAAAAATTAAAATGAAACTGTAGGAAAAGTTCGAATCTTCTCTTACCAAGATTTTATCAGGTTTCCTCTCGTATAAAATTGTCGATCTTGGATCTAAGTCATGAAGGTTGTTTTTATTTTCAGAGCCCTGCACATAAGGAGTTTATATTTTGTAATGTAAGAGATACAAACAAATGTTTTATAATGTATTATATCATAAAGAATAAACTTTTAATAAAAAAGTTTAAAAATTTTTATACTTTTACAATATGAAAATAAATTTAGGAATTTTCAAGCGATTCTGTGAAATTAAGGCTTATTTATATTTCGAATCGTTTTCATTTGCAAGCAATTTTGGTTGCAAATTAAAGTTTTTGTTTTTTTATCATCATTTATTTTATCGATTTATATTTATTAAATCTGAAATTTTTTTAATGATTTTGTCCTCAGTGTTTAAAGCTGTAAATAATTCAGTTGTTTCTTTTGTAAATTTTAGACAATTGTATTATTACGATAAGTTTTTCTGCAAATTAATAGCAGAACAATTAATTTTTTTAATGCTTCTCTGAAATTTTTTGTACTGTTTTTAAAAAAACAACTGTAATCAACCTGTATATTTTGGAGTTTTCTAATTGCATAAATTCATCAGGGTATAATATAAAAAATATATAAAAATAATCAAGTCATTCCTATTTAAGTCAGCAAAAAAAACATTTTGTAATAAATAATGTATTAAAAAAATGTTGATTATTGCTAGAATTGAACTCGCATTCTTCACCTTCACGTGAAAAATACTGAAATCATTGCATTTAACCGATTGAGCTGCTGCCTGTCGATTGCAATTTTAATTACAATCTGCTAAAACTCTGTTAAAAGTATTAAAAATTAATTTTATTTTATTAATATTTGAAAAAAAAACTTTATGACCATTAAGTATTATTCATTCCCTACAAGTTTTAAAAAATGCAATTGAACTTGAGTAGATTTATAAAAAGTATTTTATTAACGACTTAAAATCTGAACAAGATGTATAGAGAGGGAGAAAGTATTTACTATTTCCTCTCTGAAAAAATATACATACTTTGTTAAGTTAGGGAATTTTATTTCACAAGAAATAATTAAAATATTATGGTGGAGATAAAAATTTCGCCGAATGTTAAGTTTTTCTCGTTTTGATTTTTTTTACATTTTTTTATGAAAATAATTATTTCTTGCTTAAAGATAGAAGTTAGTATCGAATTCAATTGAAACTTAGTCAGCTAGTTTTCATTGTTTTGTAGTTATCGCGTTAAGTTGCATTCGACAACAGGAACTTCCACTAGTTAAATTTTTCAAAAAATTTCATATGAATCTACGGATTTCGCGTATATGCCAAATTTCATTCTTCTGGCCCAAAATTTGTTTTGAATTATTATGGTCAAAGAATAGTTATAATGCCAAAAAATTGTATTTTTGAGCTCAGAGAACTTGAAAATATAAAGATAAATCAAAATACCGAATTTTTTGACAACTGCAAAATTACCCAAAAAATAAATAAAACAGAAAAAAAAGAAATGATCAAATGAAATCTACGGTCGAAAATTTCAAGTTCTTACGTGAAAACCTTATTATTTTTAAGTCATTATTTGTCTTAATTATTTTAATTCATTAAATAGTTTAAACCGGTTTAAAACAATCACGAGTATCCTCTATCGGTCTATATCACTCTTTTTCATTAATATATATATATATATATATATATATATATAAACTTTCATTTTCAATTTTTTTATTTGACAAAAAAAATTTTGGAACTCGGCCGATTTTGAGATGAAATAACAGTTATGATGTCATAGTTCTATATCAACCTTTCAGAAACGCTTCTGTTGCGGAGAAGCATACGTAATATTAAAGCAATACTGGTAAAAGCAGACCAGACTTTTAAAAATACATTTATTTTCAAAAAAACATACATAATAATAATAATACAATACTAGTAAAAGCAGACAAAAAATTCTTCAACCAATAATTTCCGGCGGTCCATAATCGTTATTTTTCGTCCATAAATTTCGGAAACACCAAAACCTCCTTACCAAAACAACATCATATTCTCACACGATAATAAAAGATAAAATCTTTTTCAATTAAAGCAATTCTATTAATTATTTCAAAATTAAATTATTAAAGTAATTCTATTAATTATTCTATTAATTTACTCAAAAGTATTCATTCTTGTTAGGCCTGATCGAAAACACTTTAAAAATGAAATAGTTTTTTTTATCGGATTCATAGAATATACGTAAGGGTAATTGCATATTATAACCTACATGCAGCATTTGCATATTCTTATCCAGCGCGTCATTTTAGAAGCATGCTCCGTGGTACAGCTTTTACTTTGCCTATTTTTCTTGATCAAGAAGAGCCAAAATTAGAAGGAGAAAAGCAAAGAGGTTTTTAATTTTGTTTCAAGAGTTTCAGTTGGATTGTTTTCTTGAAGATAAGGGGGTTTTATCTTTTGCAACTTGTATAGTTTTCTGTGTTTAATCTAATATTGTTTATATACTTCAATTACAAATAAGGTGGTGGAGTTTGAAAAAAATACAAATTAGGTATCTTGCATGCTCTAGATAAGAGTTCTTTGCAAACACTTAGAAGGTTTGCGTTAAACACTTAATCTATTAGCATACGATGCTAATTTAATTAAACTAAACGTTTGTTGTAATGGTACGAGAAGCCAGCTTATAAATAATAAGCATAAACATTCTACTGGCATTTCTATAAGGAATATAAGTTGAATGTTTAATAAGTTTGCATTTTTAAAAACCAATGTGCTTTTAAGAATTTTTAGAAAAGTTTATGACTACAAAAAGAATTTATGTTAAATTTTTTTTATATTTTAGGTAAAGATTTATGCAAAAGTAATTAAAGATGTTATAATTTTATTTGGTACATTTCCGTTAGCAGGGCACAAGCGAAAAATTGCCAATGTAGAATTCCACCAAATTTTTTTGGTGATTTTTCTTGCGCACGCCAAATGGAAAAGAACCTTTTATTTTTGTTAAAAAAGCGATTATATGGCAGCCTTTTCCAAAATTTTAATCTTTCATTCTCTTTCAATTCAAGTTTAAAGGTGATTCAAGTTTTCTGGGGATCTTGTTGCCATTCCATAAATGTATTGAAAAAAAATCAATTTAAGTTTCTAATGAAACAATGAAAGTAGTTAGAATATCTTTGCAATAATAAAATATATTGTTAAATATATATTTTTAATTACTGAAAATCCCTTATAATGCTGAAAATTCGTTATATCATTATATTTTTTTTAGTTACTGAAAATCCATTAAAAAGGTTTGTTTAACAATTAATGTGATATCCTGAAATTTTTAAAAAAATTCTTAATAAAATAAAAATGAGTTTTGTATAATAATGTTATCTGGAGTGATTGTGGAAAATACTAATTCTAAATAATTTTTATTCAATTAAGATTATTTTTTTTAATCTTTCAAAGGTATACATTTATTAACGCAAAATTATACCAAATTTGGTAGTTTTATGTCGAACAGCTTGTCATGTATCATTTCGAATTTTATTACTAGAAAGATTCGCGCTTCCAAATATTTATATTAAATGAATTAAATATAAAATACGTTCTACTTGAGCTAATATAAGTAAAAAATATAGGTTTGAAATTTCGGTCAAAATAAGAATTTTAAAAATAGAATTCCCTCCTTTCGAATGCTGATTACTTCTAATTCTGATATCTAGTTCTAGAGCATCATATGAAATAAATGCAGTTCTGAAATATTTAATGATAATAGGGCATATTGTAATTAAAGAAACCTTTTTCAAAATAAAAAAGGATTCAATGAATTTTCACTACTGGGTAAATTATCAATTCGAAACGCTGACTTTGTGAAAAAGTTAGTCTTTTTAACGTATTATATTTTATGTATAAAATTAATTATATGTAAAATAAAATTTAAAAATTCGATATTTCGCATTTTTTTAAAAAAAATATTTGATGCTGGAATTTTAAAAAAAAATCTAGAGAAGTTTGCAAATATAAACAAAAATAAATTTCTATTACTGAATTTTCTATCACTTTCTATTCTGATTTTTAAAAAATAATTCAGGTTTAATTTCTATTACACAAATCTTTCTTGGATTTTTTATAAGTTGTTTTATTGTATATTAAAGTCAATCAAATTTAATTTCTCTACTGTAATCTTTCTTTTTGGTTCAATAGAAGATAATCAACCCTAAACCGAACATTAATTAAGAAGATTTAACAGATGATAACTAAGACATTAGAAGATTATTTTACGCATTAGTACATTAGAAGATCATTATACTACTAATTACAGAAGATTATTAGCAGATAGAATAAGATTAAGCAGAAGATTATTAGTAAATGCACTCCTGTATCTGAAATCATATTTTTATAAAATAAGCATACGAATATTAATAAACGATTATCAGTACACTAGAAGATTATTTCAGTACATTAGAAGATAATTATGCTGCTATTAACAGTAGATTTTAACGGAAAGATAAATATTAAACAGAAAGTTATTAATGAAGGAACTCTGTATTTAAAATCATATTCGTGAAAAGCAAGCATACGATCAATCACAGAAGATCACTAGAAGATTTTAATACATTATTACAGGGTGTCCAAAAAGTTCCCGTACTGATGATTTGTGAATTTATTTTACAAAAACAATAGGTTTAAAAAGAATAATTTTTATGCCAATGATAAAAAGAACTTTTAACATAACTAAGGAAAAAATACTGAACTTACATTTATAATAAATGCTCAAAATCCACCCCTTTCTTGGAGACAAAGCTGAACTTGTTTGCGCATGTTTTTCGAAACGCGTTTTAACATGCTAGGAGTGATTTCTTGTATCCATTGGGTAATTGCGATTTTCAAATCATCTATTGTTTGAGGATCACCTTCATAAGTTTTGTCCTTTAAATATCCCCATAGAAAAAAGTCCGGGATGGTCAGATCAGGGGATCGAGGTGGCCAAAGATTTTTTGAGGTAAGTCGATCGCCGCAAAATAGCTTCAAGCATGTCAATGGTTTCATTGCTCGCATGGCGAAATTTAATATACTTGAAAAAAAATCATGGACAATGATTTTTTAAATTTGGATTACGGGAACTTTTTGGACACCCGGTATATTTGAAAACTATTTTCATGCATTAGCGTATTAGAAGATCATTTTATTGCATTAGTGCACTGGAAAATGATTATGCTATTAATAACAGAGGATTATTAAGAGAAAGATTAAGATTAAGCAGAAGATTATTAGTGCATGAACTCCTGTATCTGAAATCCTATTTTTAGAAAATAACCATACGATTACTATATTTCAGAAATTGACAGCGAAAAAAAAGTTGGTATCAGTAAAAACAAATTTTAAAAGTCTCTTACTTGAATCTTTTTCGTATTTTATAGAACTGTAGGTAAAATTCCCCAAATGGACGGTAAAAGACCGTACATTTAATGTATCCTTCTAATGGCTTTTGCCCGTTTCTATCTTTCCCAGCATGGCATCAATGTACATAAAAAAACGGCTTTATACCGATATCATATTTCTTCATCTGAGCATATATGCCTCATATTTTTTACCAGGTCCATGAACCAAATGATTGGATCAAAAACATGTTCCGATTCAATTTATTTAATGGTTTCTATTCCTAGATAACAGAAATGCCGAAATAAAATGTCCCGTGCTGTTTGCAATAATTTTCACTTCCTATTTTATATGCTTTTGATTCTTAACTTTAGTTCAAATATTTTTTTCTCTGGTAGACTGGATTTTTATCTGTGTTCAAACAGTTCTGATATCGGGGAAAAATATATGCGAATATTCTTATGATTAAATAGAAGAAGCACTTATCTAAGCACCTATCTTTTCGTGTTATATAATGAGTTCGTTTTATCTTTCGTCTTAATATTCATTTTCTTATCTGAGATATTAATTATATCATAAAGTAAATCTCTCTTTTTATTCTGTCTTCTTTTACATTTGTAGATTAAATGAAAATGACATCTACCAATGCAATGGTTTCTACAATTCTTTTCCCTATAGTGATTTTTTGTAAATAAAAAAGCACGTAAACAAAAGAAAATTTACTTCATTGTTAAAGTTACTTTTTGCTTATTTAAGAAATTTTACAAATAGATTTAAGGCTGCAAACAACGAAGACGAAAAGAATATAAAATCATGATATACCATTTTCGTCAACGTACGAAAATAAAAATAGGCCATGACTAATTATAAAGCAAAATCTTTAGCGACGAATAACCAAAAACTTAATTACATCTGGAATGAACATTTATTACTTTGAACCATGAATCCATTAAGAGTACTCTGCTTAGCGTAAATTTCTCAATTGGATGAAATAAAAAGAAGCTAAATACTATTCATCAAATAGAAGAAATTCATTCTCTTGTCTTTAGACATAATGTCTTTCAAAATACCTGAAGCTGAAAATCATATGGTTTAAGATCAGGTGATTTCAGTGGCTAGATTTGGAAATACTAACGTCCTTGGAATGGAAAATTCATTATTTTCAACTATGATTCCATTAAGAATACTGTTCTTAGTACTGCGTAGCTTATAATGGCCTTTAGAATTGAGCAAAATAAAGCCTGATACTATTAATCAAGTCAAACATTGTCGATTGCTTATATTTAGCTGAATAAGATGTTTTTTAAAATACTCGAAACCAAAAATCATATGGTGTAAGATCAGGTCATCGTGGTAGTTAAATTAAAATTGTAACTTTTCAAGAGTATCTTATGGCAAATTGTGTTTTAAAGAAAAATTGCTTCGATTGTGCGCTTACTAGTGAAATTTTAATTCACTTATAACTTTAGAATTGTATTTAGAATCTTTTGAATTGGCAAACTTTAATTAAAAGAGCACTTTACGTAATAGATTTCTCAAAGTGTTATGCATTTTTAAATTGTTTCAATCTTGTGTATTTCTATAGTTTATATTAAAATTTTTAAGTCTATTATCGGGTTTCTAAACAAATAATTAATTTTCTTTCCTTTTAAATTGATCTGGGGTATCTTATTTAGTAATCTAAGTCCCAGGGTTTATTGTATCAATTATATACTGAAAAAAAATTTAAACAAATGTGTAAATGTGTTTTTGTATTCTTAGTATAATCTGTGACATTTAATTGAATATTACACAATTTCAAAAAAAAAAAAACTCTTTATGTATGGTATTACTTTTTTCTGATTTTCCATTTTAGTTTTAATGCCGGAAATAATTTATGGTTTTATGATACTGAAACATTTATGATTTATATCGTTAATAAAAAAATCCTCTGAAAAATAGAAAACAGCAAATAAACAATTCTATGTATTTTTCATTGAATATCTTAATCAGCATGTTGAAAATCAAACGATATTTTGAATGTAAAAATAACTTTTCCGTTTTCAGTTATTCCATTTTTATTTCTTATTACAACAGAGTAAATGCTTTTCGATTAATCGATGATCAAGTGAATTTATCTCCTGCTTCTTTCTCATCAAATTTATGGCAACCTATCGGTTTACGATTAATAAGCTGATATTTTTATCGGAATGAAATTATTACTTTTCATGGAATCGTGAAAGATTTTCGATTCATAGTTTTTGTCTCAATCACATTTACCGAAAAAAATATATCGATTGAAAGTTACGTTTTCCTTATTTTCATCGTTTTAATTCTTTTCAAATATTTCCTCATTTTCATATTCTTTTTTTCCTGGTGAGTGATTGATTCATTTTGGATTTTCCTTTTTCTATTTCTGTTAATGTCACAACTAAATAAGGAAAACTATGCGTTCTGTGCATTTTTGTCGCTTTGAAACATAATAGTTTTGCAATATTTGTTTGACCAAACTGCGCTTAGCAGCTAAAATAGTGTTTTTTCAGATTAGAACACGTAGAATTCAGAAACACGTACCGATTACATATGAATATTTTTCAATCTTATTTATATAAAATCTGATCATTGAAATAATAAAAAATCATGAAATCATGTATGCATTTAGTTTAAAATTTTAATCTACTAAAAACAGCATTCATTTTACAGTTTATGCCTCATTATTTATATTTTTATACTCACTTAACTTTACAATTGTGTAAATCATGTTCAAGATGGCGCTATATGGCGTTGTCAACATGAAAGCAGTATGGTGTTACTTTCATGTGCCAGATAACATACCTTGGATTGAAGTGCACTTTTGGTCTAATGGTTATGTTACTCGGCTACAAAACGGATTGTTGTGAATTCTGACTTTGGACCTAGGGCAATTCGCCTCGGTAACCCGTGACCTTGAATAAGCAACCTTCGTATGCAGCTTCATACAACTGTCGTAGCGCCATATAACAACAACAAAAGTCATCAGACACACTTGACGCAGCAAGCAAACAAAGGTGTCAGACTCACTTGACGCATAACTCACATTCACATTTGTCAACGCACTCACAAGCCCGCCATAATGCTTAGCGCTATAAAATTGTTCGTCTCTCCGTCGACTCACTGGTGGGGGAGTATTGCGACGTTACTTTTATAAGCCAGATAGCAACCCTTGTATTGATGTGCACTTTTGGTATAATGATTATGTTATTCGTCTACATTACAAGTTCGGTTTGGTCCTAGGATAATACACATTAGCCGCAGAAGATAGGAAAAGTCTCTAATAGTTAATTATAAAAATTGTGTGTGTGTGTAAAAAATCAAGTTTTCTCAGGAAAGACACCTAAATATATAAGCTTAAAAAGCAAAAGTATTAAATATAAATAGAAAAGTAAATAAATAAAGCAAAAAATGTGACTCTCACCGGAACATACACAATATTCATATTGTTCTGATCATTATATTTATTCTAATAATTAATTATAAAAATAATGTGTGTGTGTGTGTGTGTAAAATCGCTTTTTTTAGGAAAGATATTTATATAGATTAACAAAAAATGCAAACCCTTATCTAATATCTAAAAATAAAATTTGATTCAAGCCGTTCCGAGATACACTAAATAAATAGACAAGAATTGCTCATTCAAATTAATAAGATTTCTTAAAGTCAAAAATGATGTCATCGTCAATGGTATTGTATTTTTTAGAATACTAGATATGCATTTGATTTATATTTCTCTATAACGGGATATAATTCCTTAAATACATAATTTTTTAAAAATTTCATATTAAAAGTTTTTGGTATCAGAAGCTGTTAGTTAAAAAATAGAAAAGTGTATAAAAAGAAATCAAAACTGTACTTTGAAAATAAATGTGTTCAAAAATATTCCGGTTGTAATTTCTGTTTTTTTTATTTCATTTCTATTCCAAAATTTGTTTTAAACTTCAATTTTTAAAAAAATCTAAAGTTAACAGTTTATTCTATAAAAAAGATTATATTTACTGTTAACAAGACAAATAAATTATGTATTAAATTTGAAGAAATATAAAGAAAAATAATCAAAAGTGAATTTACGAAAAAAAAAATCTTTCAAAAAATTTTCTATTCAAAATTCTGTTGTTCAAAATTTCAAATTAAAAATTTCAAAAATTAATATTTTATTTTGAAAATAAAAAAGCTGCATTTACTATTAACATGAAAAATAATTTAATGAATCAAATTAGATATAATATTCATTAACTGGTTTAACTGTTAAATTATTCGTTTATAAGGGTATGTATATTTTTAAAATATTTTCTATTGATAAATCCATAATTGTTTCATTTTATTTATTGTTATTACAATAATTTGTTGAGAAATTAAATGAATAAACGCTTCTTCGAACTTGGCGATGTTTGGCGATTATACAGGCGTGTTTTCAATAAAAAGAATTTTTTGCGTAAAAGGCTTAGTTGACGAACGAGACAGATATGCAAAATGTTTCTTGCACTTCCTTTTCTTCCCTTGGGTTGCCATTCTTTTCGCCCGACTCAACCCCCTGAAGAACACGTTCTTTTCTTCGAGTTTTAAGCAAGCGAAGCATTTGCAAGTCTGCAAGAAGTGCTTAGAAGGGTTTAAGACAGAAATGTATTTTGTGAGTTACGCAACTTTTCTACCACGCTTACTTTTTGCAGAAATCTGGACAAAAGGAGAATCATAAATGTCACGTTCGCCGGAGACGGTTGCTTCTTGATGAAGGGAATGCAGAGTTGTTTCTGGGTGCATTTATGCGTAATGTTTGCTTCTAAACATGGAACATTTATCTTGTATCTGGAATATTCGTATTTCTTCTAACAAAAAAAAATGTAAAAATAAGCAAATTTGTATTTTGGTTGATGATCTGGTACTATATATTTTGCTTTTATTTGAGAATGCTTGACGTTGTTAAAACAATAAAGCTCCGAGTAGTTAACTTATGTGTTGTTTCCAAAAGCGTTAAGATGGCAAGAAATAACATTTATTTGGGGACAACGGTATGCATGTGACGTTTTTCTGTATAAAATTCGGACAAAAACGTAGATATGAAGCATATAAAGACGAAAAATATCGTTTTCTAAGTCTCTGGAAAATAATGTGTAATATCTTTTACTTTTGTTTTAAAAATTTCAAAGAAATGCTTAATATTGCAAAGAGAGTAGATTTCTGTGCATTTAATCTACAATGTTTTTCTAATAGTGTTAGGGAAATGAGAAAGAATCTTTTATTTAGAAATAATTATTTAATGAAAAGGTAATGTTAATAGATAAAATGTTACAATTTTTTTAAAAAAAATTACCGAATTCTGATGTTTTTCTTTGTTATGTATCCCAAAAATTCAATTTTTAAACTTTATTTGTCTGTAATTCAAATAAATGAATAACGAGTTTTGCAGATGAAACTGCAAATAACATATTCCCAAAACAACAAATAGAAAAGGGAATGGGATGAAATCTTCGATCTTAAATTTCAAGTCATCACGTGGGAACATTATTATTTAAAGTCATTATTTATCTTAATTAATTTAAGTCATTAACCAATTTATACAGGTTTGAAACAATAACAAGACTTCTTTATCGGTCTATATATATATATATATATATATATATATATATATATATATATATATATATATATAATATTAATTTTTAAACTTTCATTTTCAATTTTTCTAGCTACCAAACAAAGTTTTGAGCTCGACCGATTTTGAGATAAAATAGCAGCTATGATATCATAGTTCCTCGTCAGCCTTTTAAAAACGCATCTGCAGTCAAAGAAGCAAATATAATAATAAATCAATACTGGTAAACGCAGGTCAACCTTTTATAAATGCATCTGCTTTCAAAGAAGTGTACATAATAATTATGTATTACTGGTATAAGCAGGTAAAAATATTTTTTGCCTGTAAATTTCGGAGACATCAAAAGCTCCTAACCAAAACATCATGTTCTCAAATGATAATTAGCTGTTGTTAATAACCCGATATAAAAATGAATTTTCTTAAAAATAATTTAAAAAATAGATTAATTTTTATTAATATCCTAACAAGAAATTGAAATTTTTAAAAATAATTTATTTTCCAATTTTCAGTTAATAAATATTATGAAATTTTGAAATTAAATTTTCTTCTCACTCCGCTTCTAGTTGATGCCACTTGTATAGAATCAAATTTCATTTATATTAATTAATCAATTAATTAATTAATTATATTTAGAAGTTCATTAAAGTATCGTAAGATTCTCGTAATTTCTTCAGTTTTCAAAATTTCAGAACTCAACTAGAAATAAGTTAAATATATTAATTAAAAATCTCAATTTTTCACATATGAAAAGTAATTGACCTAAACTAAGTAAAAACTTAAGCAAAAATTCAATGTTGATGTTGTTTGCAGAAAAAATTTGTCGCCAAACAAAATATTTTTTTAATACTTTATTATAATGAAAAGCTATTGTAAAAAAAGATCTCGTTTTTTTTCAATTGTTTATTTAATTTTACTGTACATTTAGTGTCATTACAATAACTGTGATTTATAAATTAATCCATATATAAGTTACTCTTCATTCTAGTTTCGATATTTATTACTCTTAATTTATATAAAATTGTAAGTCTTAAAAATTCTTTTTTTTGGGGGGGAGGTATTATGAAATGCTCAAATGTTATTTAGCAGTCACTATGCATTTTTTCATTGTTATAAGAAATAACAAGCTATTATTTAGAGAAAAGTTTAAAATTTTCTAATTTATAAATACCATTTTTATTGAAATTAAAACCTTTTTAAAATTGCAAATATATTTGTTTTAATCTTTTTTAATTATATATATCAAACTTTATTTATTTCTACAAAATTTTATTAAAAACAAAAATGCTTTAAAAGATTTTTTTGCTTCTCCAAAGCTACCAATTTTTTTTAATATTACATTTAAAATATATATAAAAAATTCCAAAATATTCAAATAACTATTTATTTAATTATTACCTGCAGGGTTTAAACAAATTGAACGTTTAACCTAAAATGTACTTAAGAAAATCTAAATTAATTACTTATTTTTCTGCTTTTACTAATTTTACAAAAACTTTCAATTGTTTTATTGGTTTTCAGTCCTTTATTCAGTTTGTTTTTGAAAATTATAATTATTTTAAGTAAAAAGGTTGAAATAATTTTAAAAAAATAAGTAGCATAGGAAAGGAAACAATTTAACAGAAAATTATTTCTCATTAGCATTGAAATTGGTTCGTTTGAAGGGTATTAATGGATCTCATTAATACTCATTTTGAAAAATTATTTTAACGTCAGAAAATAATTCTTTCTTTTTTAAAAAAATATTTTTGGATAATGAAGAAATATTTATGCAAATCATTTTTTTTTATTTTAACTATCATTTTATAGACTTTTCTCGTCTGTGTTCTTCTAAATTACTTTTTTTTTTCAAGGTATTGAGTACCTCAGATTCGTTTCTTTAATATATTTTCATCTATTATAAGAAGCTTTCCTTAAAATGTTCATTAAACACAATAAAGATTCTAGAAAAAAATTAAAAAATTGCCTGCTTATCGAAGTTAAGAGATCCTTCAAAGCGAAGTAGTGAAAAAAATGGCACCAGAATTAATTCCATTACTGATTTTTTAAAATAACATTTTCACTGTTTTTTTTAATTCAGATTTTTTTCCCTTAGAGTAAAAACTAAAAAGCAATTTTAGTAAGCTTAAAAACATCTGCGATTTCGTCTTTTTCGTTTGGGTAAAAAAAAGAAAGAAAGAAAAAGAAAATGTCAAGCAGATAGCGGTTTTAAATCAGATTCTAGTGGAATAGAAAGTTCCATGATTGCGAAAACGAATATGTTGTAAAGATTAGGTTGATAAAAAAAATCGTTTTCATTTTTAAAAACTATTTGGAACGATCTCGCATACTTTTATGGGGAAAAAATTCGTAAGAAAAATAATCTTAACATTTAATTTTTTTATTATTGTAATTGAGAGATTTTTTCCCCTATTTTCTTCTTTTTAAAGATTTAAGTTTTATAATTATCAGTTAATTAATATCCAACGCATTATAGGCATTCTATTTTCCTTGTAAGACAAATTATTTGTGGATCAAAAAAAGTGTTTTTTGTTCTCTGATTTTAATTACAAGCTTCGCTAACCATTTGGAATTTAAAATTTTTTTTACATTCTGTCTAGAAATGACTTTTTTTTTTCAGATGAATCTTTTTAATAACCTTTTTATTAAAATACAAAGATTTATTTCTGTGACAAAATCATTGATTAGAGTAGCGTAAGACAAATATGATGTAATTTATATTCTTTTCAGATTTTAATATTTAAAAAGATAAAATAATCAACTTTATTTAAAATAATACTTTTTGTTTTTTTACTAATTTTTGTAACTGGAAATTATTTATAAATTCGAGCATAAATATTATGTATATAAGATATAAAGTACCGAAATTTAAAAATATAAACACAGGTCTTCTTTTTGGCTATATTAATGAAAATAGAGCTAAACACTCTCATTGTATTTGTTATGTGAAAAAGATTTATTTATTTGAAGACGATTTTTTTAAATTCAAGCATAATACTTTCTCTCTTTCTCAGAGAAAATTTATTATAAAAATGGAAGCACTGAATCTGTAGTTAAAAATGAAGACTTATTTTAATGCGAATTCTTGTATTAGGAATTTTTTCTCAAATAAAAAAAACACCGTTCTAGAAAATATTTCACTATTAATATTTCGCCATTTTAAAATTCAAAACATGCCCAACCTTGCTACATTTCTGGAAAGTATATTATAATCCTTTTATATTTGGTTAAATGCCTAAAAATGATTTATGAATGTATGATTAAATACAAAGTATTTAATTGATTACAAAACATTAAAATGAACAAATGGTTATTTAAGAAAATGTTAAATAACCTTTGAAAACTGTAACACACAATTTTTGTTATATGACCTTGAACATTAAGTTTTTTTTATCAATAAAAGAATGGTAGAAACTCAATATACATGCAAGAGTGGATAAAAATTTAATTTTAAGGTAATGAAGGTGATGAATAGAAAAATCGTAATAATGTTTGCGATTTTATGAAATAAAAGTAGTCGATTAAATTGAAGTTTAGATATTGTTGTGTGTGTTTGGAATAACATTTCATGAAAATCGAAGACTGGAGACTTGGACTACAAAAAAATCAAAATGCTGTTAGAGAATCCAGGAAAAGAACGTAGCCATTTGTATTTAAAAAACATTAAACGTTGTTATGTATGTTTGCAATAACATTTTTTGAAAATCGAAGATTGGAGGTTTGGACAATAAATGCTAAATGTAACATTATTTTACAAATAATATACAGCAAATGACAAGAATTTGAATAGCACTTTGCAATTCTTTTAAATTAAATCGAAACATCTATTGAAATTTGCTAAATTAATTGGAATGTATGTATGAAGGAAATTAAAAGTTCAAGAAAAAAACATGTACCTGATAATAATATTTTTAGTGCGATAATTTTTATATCCAAGACAACTTACACTGGGCATTACAGTTAAGAAAAGTGATTTTATAATCAATTTTTATTGTTAAAATATTCCGGCGTCCTAGCACAGAGGTAGCGCGTCTTCCTCGCGTTCTGTGAGTACCGGCTTCGAGTCCCGATTCGGGCATGGTTGTTCTTCTGTGTTCTATTTGTGAGATGTGTCAATGTGCCTCCCTGTAAAAAGGGGTTGTGCAAGCATGTGCGTGTGTTTCATCCTCATATGAGCTAGAAGTTAGACTTCTGCCCTCGGGTGCTCAGGGGTTCATATCCTCAGAAGCTACTGCACCTCTCTTTCAATGGTAAAAGCGGACACGACATCATCATTGTTAAAATATAATTATAGCAATGGTTTTATTTTAGGACTAGCCGCCTTTGGCGACCAGTTGGTTCGCCATAATTAAAGCTCGCTAAAATTTTCATATAATATTTTATGTAGCTGTGTCT
Source organism: Argiope argentata (assembly GCA_026289955.1). NCBI lineage: Eukaryota > Metazoa > Arthropoda > Arachnida > Araneae > Araneidae > Argiope > Argiope argentata. The sequence continues at coordinate 881,807 of JAOUZG010011536.1, read as the reverse complement.
CGTAAGAGGTTTTTCACCAAAATATTTTTAAACCAAACAAATTTTGATAATCATATAATTTATTTATGGTATTATTTTCATCAGATGTTCTGTTCATTGTACTACTCATCTTTCTCTTTCTATCCGAGCAATGATTGTCCCGGAATTGATATTTTACTTAAATGGTGGAGGGAAAGGTCTAAAATTCTACGTTTTTATAGAATAATGAGATTCAAATTTTCATAAATGTAAACACACTAAACAAATGAAGACACAGTTGGTTTTCAAGGGATGCGAAAGTTTAAAAACAGCTTGGAAAATGCCGCGCACAGAGGAAATAATGGTGACACACCCACACCCTTCTTTTCTTTTTCTATCCTTTTTTTTCTTCACTATTTTTCTTTCTACAAACCCTTTTTTCCCGTTGTTATTCTTTTTTTTCTTCCCTGCCCAGACTTTATTTTGGGCAGGCATAGATTAAATATGCATGCAGACTAATAATAAAAGCAACCATTTTCTTTCTTTTTTAAACATCCCGTTATCTATGAATGAAAACCAACTGACTTCGCGTATTTCTTTCTAAACAAATCATAATTTATTACTTCCTGTTATCTAACTCAGTTGGTGTGGGGGAAGGAAATGAAGATTTTTGGCGGGAAAGTAAGAAAAGTGTCGTTTTAACCATTTTTCATTTTTTTCTCTCCATAAGAACCATCCTCGTGTCTTAACGAAAATATTTTTAAAAAATTAGCCGAATCGGTCGAGCCGTTCTCTAGTTTTGCGCTTAGCAGCGCATTTCGAGATCTATTTTTATTAATATAGATTAAATACTAGCCAATGGAGGCGGATATTAGTAATATTTAACAGTGATAAATCTCTTTTTTTTAGTGTATCCCATGAACTCATGCCTCTTCTCATTTCAACCCTATCAAATCACAGAACTTTTTATTTTATTTTATCATCATTTTTTCCCTACAGAACTTCCGTATGACGCTGAAAACGGTTGAAAAGCACGTGAAAAATAGAGTGCTAAGCTGCTGTGCATTCACTTTTGAGACTTCATCTATCACTCGGACGTTTAAGTAAAGCAATTTCGGTCCATCTCCAGCACGGGAATCTTCTGGGAACCCCAGCTTTTCTTCCTCTCCTTCTAAGCCATAGAGAATCATCAAGAACTGGAGGGAATGACAGAAAAGGAGGAAAAAACACCCGACCATAAATCCAAATCTCAACAGAATATCGTTTTCCTTTTCGCTAGCCGTAACCTCTGCTTCGAAATCACTCTTTCTGGATGTCAACCCTCCTGACATATATAAACGACTCCAGCTATCAACGGCCATTTGAAGAATTCATATCGGATCACACAACCCACTGTGTTGGTTTCTTCTTTCTATATGGAAGGTTGTTTTGTTTCGTTTTTTTTTTTTCGGGGTTCTTTTTTTTTCTTTATGACTGTTTTTCCAAGTAATCCGTTTTAATGCTTAGAATGACTTCTTCCGGATTTGCTGTCTTCTCCAACCGCTTACCCGCTTCGCCTCATAAAACAAAATTCACATCCTACTTGTAAAGCTTCCACGGATTTTTCTTTTGGGTGTTCCTCTGTCTGAGCGTTAGAAGTCAATAGATCGCCATTTTTTAATCTTTTTTTTACTGGATTCAGAGATGGATATTGTGAATTATTAGTGTTCCACTATATTGAGAAATGTGGAGATTTTTTTTCCGTGTTTACATCTACTTTTTTCTAGCATTAACAAAATGAGCAAAACATGAGTGAAATATGTAATCGTCGTTTTAACATATATCTTAAATCAAAATCCACGTCTTTTTTTCAAAACTTCCACGGATTTTACTTTTTGTGGTTTTCTATTTTATCGTTTGAGAACATGTTGTTGCTTTAATTAGGGGTTTTTGAATAATTGAAGGCAATGAATTTTTAAAGCTCGAAATCCCGTAGGCAATTAATAAAGCAGAAATAGCAATATTCATCAACATTTTTAATTACATAATTTTTTTTCATCGCTTCGTTTATGAATAAAACTATTTGTTGATTAATTATAGATATTATCTTTTCACAGAATGAATAGTTATTTTGTATATCATAAAAATAAGCCTAAAATGAATGATATTCATAACATTTCCTATGAAAATTGTCTCTTATAATTAAAACCCGCAAACGAAATCATCAATGGTTATTCTTTATTGAATATCATTTAATATAATGCATATAATACATTTTTAAATGGATTTTAAAACCAAAAATAACTATAAATATTACTTATAAATGCAAATCGCTCAACCTAAAGGGAGAAAATAACCTTTTGAAGACCTTGCTTTATTCCAAAGTGAATTAATAAATTGGAATCTCCCTTTGAGCTATTAGAGAATCCATTAGAGCTAAATTATGAAAAGTGCTTAACGGCATTCCGAGAAATAAATAAGCTGTAATAAAATGCATTTTTCACGGCGCTCGGTTATTAACAACTTTTCTAAAGTTAGAGAAGTTTTAATGTGCGACATCGGGTTCCTCAGGATGCGAGAAGGGGAAGAAAAAGGGACTTTCCAAACACTCGGATCGTTACTATTTATAAATATGTAAATTGGCTTCCCATTAAAGTGAAAGAAGCGATATCGCGAGGGAAACTTTGTAGCGTGTTGCCGCTATAAAATATTTCTTTGCTTTTGAATAAATTTATATGGGTATTTAAAGATTTTAATTAATAGAGTGGATTCTAGAAAGAAAAAGAAAAAAAACTAATATATATATTGAAAGGATGCGTAAAATCATTGTAGTTTGATAGTGCATAAATTTGATTCAAAATTTATACTTCACAATAAGCTTTATGTATTTTGGAGATTACGATGACATGATGATAAGTTTAGGCTTAGGAATTAGTGAGTTAGGAATATTGTTTAGGGATTAGGTACGGAAACGCATTCCATCGAATATCCGACTTGTTTATGGAATTAGTTCATGGTAATTCTTACTGCAAGGATCAAGTATTCTTCCGTTGGAAGTTACGAATTTGGCTTAGGAATTAGGTTCGGAAACGGATTCCATCGAATATCCGACTTGTTTATAAAATTAGTGCATGGTAATTCTTATGACAAGGGATCAAATATTCTTCCGTTGGAAGTTACGAATTCAGCTTATGAATTAGATTCAGAAACGGATTCCATCGAATATCTGACTTGTTTATGGAATTAGTTCGTGGTCATTCTTATTGCAAGGATCAAGTATTCTTCCGTTGGAAATTACAAATTC
>JAOUZG010011536.1:841008-873427 GCA_026289955.1 Argiope argentata | reverse complement strand
ATAATCGTTGCTTGGTTATACTAAAAATTGTTTAGCTCTGTTATTGACTGGATATGGAAGTTGAATAAGAATATCCAATTAATAAACATAAGTACCAAACAATCATTGCTTGGTACTCTTAGAGTCTTCTTAGCTCTGTTATTGCTTTGATACAGAGATTGAACAAGAATATCCAATGAGGAAACATAATCATTACTTGATGATACTGGAATCTGCTTGGTTACGTTAGTTCTAAGAACATGCATTAGGCATAGACGAGAGGTTAGTTCATGCACAAAATGCTGCATGGTTAATGCTTTCGCAATTATGAATGTCTATAGAAGCGTCGTGGTTCAATATTTTTGCAGGGGACTGACAACTTTTTGAGTTCATGCCAAGTAGAGTTGTTGCACTTCGGTAGGCAAAAGGATGCCTGACACACTATTAGAAGTATCCACGACTTTGTCACCATAATTTATATGAACGTGGGTATATTTGGTTTTAATGATTTTTTTTTTTTTGGTTTAGCCAAATTATAAAAATATGCTTAAGTGTCAAATTATGTAATCGCATGCTTTATAGTTTGACGATTGAAATAGCCAAATTGACGAAATTTTTTCTTCCCATTTTTTGCTGCGTTAAAAATAATAAGTACCAGAGCATCTAGTCAAATAGCCTTATAGAAAACTTCTTCTGAACGGATTTCATCTGAAGTTTCTTAGAAAGCCATAAAATTAATTTAATGGTCAAATTCCGAACTTCATCGTCCTTGTTCTAAACGTTTTTGAGTTATCGAATTTGCAAATTAACATAGAGATCAGCTAAATTTTTGGACTCGGGGTGGTCTAAAGATTGTAAGTTAATGGAAATCAGAGTTAATAATCTTCAAATGTTTACAATATTTTCTCTTTGTATATTTCATATATATGAGAGTGTAAAAATTCTTTACATAGAACGAAAGGTTTTTTGGGGGAGGGGAAGGGGTATTTTAACGCATGCCTCTAAAAGGAGATAAAACACTCTCAGAAAAATGTCACAGCAAGTAAATAAATAAATAAAGGCCATAATTTATTAACCAAAGAGACATTGTCTTTCATCATGGCAAAGCTAGACCAAATATTACATTAGTCGTAAGAGAAAACCCCTTATGGTTTTGTTGGGGGGTTTTACCGCACCTTGCATACTTTCCAGATCTAGCTCCATATGATTATTATTTATTTCTGTCCTTAAAAATTCTCTTCGCGGTAATCCCTTTAAATCCATCAAATAAATAAAAGCGCTACTCAAGGATTATTTCTTGCCCAAAACACAACAATTTTGGAAAGAAGGCATAACAAGGTTTCCTGAGAAAAGGAAGAAAATAATAAATCAAAAAGGTTCTTATATAACAAAATAAATAATATATTAAACAATAAACATTGTATATCCATTTCATTATAGAAATTGGAAAGAAACTTATGGCCATCGTATTAAAGTTACGGCAGATTTTTTTTTCTTTCAGAACAACACGGAAGAATACAATAGATTTAATGACCATGACATCGTTGCTATAGAATCATGTTCACTTCTGAGCTTGATTCAATTAACGAATAACGTTTGCTTTAACAGCTCCATTGTTTTAAACTTCTTCCTAATCGGAAACAGTAAGGAAACAAGTTCGAGAATTGTTACGTAATTCGTTTAATTCTAATTAAGTAACGAAACTCTTTCCACGGAGTTTTATTTCATTTTATTTTTCAACGAAAATAATCTCTTGTTCGTTATATTCACCTTAATTGAATATGGTTGTTGCCAAAACAGAGCAACACAATTTTTCGGCATTCATTTCACTGACTGTTTTTGACAGGCAGTGAATCTAGAGATATTAATTATCGAAAACAAACGTCAAACTGCGTTGACAGAGTGCAGTGCTCTCTCGTGATTATTATTTTTAAAAAATATTTATTTCGCTTGCAGAAACAATGAAATTTTCATCTTCGCATCCATCTTAATTATAGATTTGAGAAATATTTCCAAAATAAACAATCTTTTATGTCATGTTATTATCGTGAGAGAATAATTGGAACGGCTCCTTTAGAGTTTTTCTATCTTAGAAAAGGATGAAGAAGAATTAAGTTAAATGTTTCTGTTTGAGTATTTGAAATTAAATTAGCATTTGAGTTCAGACTTGATTTGAATTATTTAATTCCAATAACAATTTTTCAGAAAGATTAAGTTATACCTTCAAGAAACGTTATGTCGTTATTTGAAATATTAAGAAAATCAGAGAAGAGCTGAAATGGAATTTGATTTAATTCTTAGTATTTCTGTCATCATTTCAATTAAAAATTTTAACTATAAATAGCTTCTCAGAAAAGGCGTTGATTGTAAATTATCTAAAATTGCTCTGCTATGTCTTTAGACATAGATCAAATTTTACCTTAATAAAATTAATTCCGAATAAATTAATTAATAATTAATACAAAATATTTAATGATGTAGTTATATTTATATAAAGAAATCATTTTTAATTACAATTAATTAAAAATTATGAATTTTTTAAATAAATGCTTTTGAAATTTTCTCTATTCTTGTTTTTAAATATTTTATTCAAATAAGAGTAAACTATGGATAAAAAATGTTTATGAATTATATTAATATAGGAAATATATAATTAAAAAATATGAAAATGGAAATTTTATCATTGCATTTAATTAAGAAGAATTTTAACTGTGCGATATTTTTAAACTGATTTTTGTTCATTAATGAATATTCTTTATTTTTTAATTTATATTTAAACTTCAGCCTTGAGTATTGTTTTCTGTTTTTGTCAAAAATATCATATATTAAATTCCATTTGTCTAAGTATCATTTTTTAATTTGCAGCATTTGCATCCTTTCGAATGTACAAATACACAGGTGATCACCTCTGTAACGTATTTTGTTCAAACTTTAAAACATGTTAAAATCAAGTACTATTTTTTATATCTTTGGATTTTATATTTATTATAATCATTTCTATAAATTTCGAATGAGGATCAGTATGCTAAATTTCATTTCACTAGTACAAAGTATTCCTGAATTATTATATTTACAGGCAGGCAGATATAATTGGAAGAAAAAAAAATTCAAACGAATATTCGAAGATTTGAAACATAAATCTCAAATTAGTTTTTTTAAGACCATATTATTTTGAGTTTTGCAATACTTTGTTTACGAAAAAGTAACCATTTTGAAAATCTAAATTTTAGTTGCTCACATTTTGTTAAAGGGAAAATTCCTGCTTCTTTTAATAAGGATTCCTGCTTCTTAAATAGGATGTAAATGGCATCAAAAGCCAAGATTCTTTTGAAAATTTTGCTAAGTAAAGGCTATACTACTTTTTTCTTAGAGTGATAAAAAATTAAACATTTCCATGTTTTTGCAATATCGTGACATTATCTCTGTCCTTGATAGATAAGGTGTGAAAGATAACGTTAAAAATAAATTCTGTGGTAATTAAAAATAGCTTTAAAAGTATTAATTTCAGTTGTAATATTTTTTAAACCTTGGCTATATATATATAATATAAAGGCAAGAAACTGTCTATTAGTTTCTCAATTATAAATAGATAATCTGATTCCCCTCATACTTGTATTTTCCTGGATAATCGAGTCGTTTGGTAGATAATTACAAACTTTTATTTGTCGGATTAGTCAACACTCCGTCATTGTCAGCTGCTTAATTGATCTGGTTTAAGAATATTTTCAAAAAATAATACCTGATAATCCTGATTGATTATCATTTTTTAATAATATAATTGATTGGATTTGATAGGTATTCGTACCTATAGATTATTTGTCAAAATTAAAAGGCTATTACCTTCACTTATTGCATGCGTAAAATGCATGAAATTTAAGAAATTGATGAAGTTTCTTGGAATAAATATTTACAATACTGAGACATGCTGTCAACATTTTGTACTATCCAATCGTGGAGATTGGCTAGTTCACCGGCTAGCAGCCTGAAAAAGGTATTTTTTTATGTCAAACTATGAAATTACCAGAAATTTTATAGCCATAATATTTTTATTAAGCAAATAGGCCCTTTTTATTGCATATATGAGATTTCTTGAGGAACTCCAGTTCATGATGTTACAGTGACATTAAATTATTAAATACACTCATGTCCATAAATTGAGTGTAATTCAGAGTCACGCGGAAATCGAACTCTAAAATGCATATGTACCCGTAAAATGACTACACACATCTTCAAAAAGCATACTTAAATTGCAGGAGACCACCAAATGACACCAATAGTATGACAATGACGAGAGTGTAAGAGAGTGATGTATAAGGAATACAGGCAAAGAAGTGAAATTGTTCTCAAGCGCTTTATAAACCTTTCAGTGCAATAATCGCATATTTATGACACAAAGGATGCATTTGGATGATTTTTTACGTGGTGGAATTATCAGACGTCTGGAATGTTTGCGTAACCAGTTGGAAGTAACCGAGGAACTTGGAATCACCCAGTGTCATCTCCAGGCTTTTTGCCATCATCCAAGATAATGAAATCGTTGCCAAAAATCACATTTTGTATTAATGTTATCAAGAATATAGCATATTTTTTGCTCTTTACCATTTGTTTAGTAATTAGACTTTACAAATAAGTAACATTTGTTTTGCTTCTGTGTATTTCTTTCCCTAAACTTGTATTATTCATATTTATGAACAAGAGTGCATATCTGTTTCAAATGATGCTTTCTCTCTAGCAATAATATAATTCCATTTCTGATTTCTCCTGTTAATTATAATACCAAAATATAATACTTACAAACACACATTCTTATTTATTGCTAGTAATCATAAAAATAATTCTATTACAAATTCGTTTTTTGCTTTAAATAATTGCAAGGCTTTTTTGCGTTTTCTTTGCTATATAATATATGTTCTGTTCTCTTATGCTATGCTTTTTACTAAACTTTTGTTTTTCATTAACTTTCGAATTTTTGTACAGTTTACTATTCGAATGTCGAGAATTAGATGAATCATCATATTCCAAACTCTCTTTGTCCGAAAAATAAATTTTGGAAATAAAATCTGTCGGTCTGGGAACTCAATAATTAAAAACTGCAAAGCACTACAAATTTGCATTTTTATTATGCGACATTTTTTTTCATTCATATTCAATTTCTTTACTGTGCTCTATGACCGAAAATGCGGCAAGCTTCCTTAGAGTACATGAAAATTTGACTGGAAGTAATTCCGCTGGTTTTTAGAATATACAAGGTAACTTATATTCTAAAAATTATTTTATATGTTAAATGATAACATATAAAAATTCTTCTGAAAGTCATTTTCCTGTTCTTGGAACAATAATTTGCATTTTTATAAAAAATACATATCACGGCTTAAAAATATTATCTATGACTTATTTTTTTTCCTTTCAAATTTTTTTAATAAATAAAATGCATTTTTGTGCCATAGGGATCTTCAAGCATACAAACACCTGTCTGCATGCAAATCTGCTACAAATCTGTTGCCACCCCTTGCCTTTCTTGTACTAAGAAGCATAACATTCTTATCTGTATTAATTCTCTGCAAAAAAAATATTGGTGAAATTAGACTTAAAAAATGTTTTACTCTCTGCTTTAAAACTCAGAAGAAAAAAATTAATATGCAAGCCACCAACTCAAAAATATTATACGAAACTCAACCCAAGTTGCGAAATTAAATTAAAATAATCTATAAATTACGATTAATATGATTGATTGTTTATTATTAATACTAATAACAGTTAATTATTAACATTAACAAAACTTTTAAATAATTTATTGTTAATAATAACTTTTATTGGTATTAATAATAACCGATTAACCACATTAACCTTAGACTATATTTGAAAAAGTTGTTTTAATTTACTTTCGAATACAAGAAGTCAAATCAAATAATATTAATGAAAATCAATTAAAACGAAATAATTTAATTATCTTTAATTAAACGTCTATGGAATAATAATACGATATTACCCAAACTCTCACAGGGAAATAATTTCTTCTTTTTCTGTTCTTTGGTTGAGTCTGGGACTGGTTGGTCAATCCCTTCTGAAGTATCTGCGAAGTCCTCTATAACAATATATTTCATCTAGTCAACTTCAGATGCCCTCGTTTGAGCATCAGTGTCCTTCTTCGAGACTGTAACTCCGATATTTTTTTCTGATAGGAGAGTAATTCTTGACCTCTGAGATAGGATTAATTTGATCATAAGGTACTCTTTTTTTTATAAATTCTTTTTGAAAGCCATATTTTTTGAGACATTATATTCTTCTCACTATTAAAAGTCTGCTTTTATCAGTTTCGTTTAACAAAGTTTTGATCTGTGCAATTAAAGCAAAAACACTTACACTTTTGTTTGCAGTAGAAAGTAAAGTTATAAAGAGATTGACTTCAAATTTTTTCCACAAAAATTATGAAGCATAAGGAGGCTTTTAATGATGCTTTCGTATAATTTAATTAATTTTTTGATCGATTAAACATTGTATTTCCATTAAGAAACATTATCACAACTGGACTCAATCAAGAATTTTCTTTATATTAAATTAAAAATAGTCAAAACAGGAAAAATAGAGATATCAGGATGGTTATTTTAACTTTAGGGTTGTTGAAAAATATCTTTCAAATTTGAACATTACTTTGAAATTCTCTGTCAGTTAAAAAATATTAATAAAATAAATTTAAAAAAAGCGTGAAAAAGCATACACCTGACCTAAAAATGTTTGTTTAAAGTGTGTGCTTGAAATGAAGCACAACAGTAAATCAATTCCGTATTTCTTTAAAATAAAGTCAAATCTTTTTTTTATTGATTGATCGAGATTGATATATATTAGATAATTTTATATACTTTTAGTTATAAAATTATTACATAATTTTTTATTTTATGAAAAATTATGTAATTTTAATATTTACATAATCACCCTTAAGGATTAGCAAAAACGTGTAATTCCTCCTATCGATGACGGGACGTACTTCCTTAGGCGAGGGTTGTACCGTGGTCGGTAAGGCCCTTAGGACTCAATCACAGCTCTCACTAGTGTTGCTGTTGCGGTGGTCCAGTAATCAAATATCTAAAGAATCTGTTCAAAAGTTCGAGACATATCATACAGTCAAACTTTATAAGACCCCACATTATTAAAAATTATATCGATTTCATTAATTTGCAATTATTATAAACCAAACAGAATAGCGCGTGTTAGTTGTGGAAATACAAAATATTTCTTTTTGTTTCGATGAAAATTAGTTCATGAAATTTTATTGAAATGACTAGGTTTATGATATCAGTATGAATTGATGTTTCCATAGGCGGCTTTTAGTTATCATCAATTATATGATTTTTTTCTTTGTATGTTTAACTTCATTTTCTAAGAACTTTTAGTTAAAATTCAATAATTAAAAAATGGACTGCAAAAACCTTTTAATGCGCTTTTGAATTTCAGCAAAGTCTTATTCAACTAATTTAAAATGAATTAAGTGCGGATTGGAAAACAATTAATCATTTTAATGGCTTGTCAAAATTGAATCAATTCTTCGAAATTTTTCTAAATACTGCTTTTTATTGATTTTTTTAAATTCGAATCGAATAAGTTTTTCCCGCGTTTAATAGAAGGAAGCAATACATTTCAATTAATAAATGTTTTTTTTTTTTTTTTTTTTTTGCAAAAATAAATCAAATATCTATTTCTGCTTCTGTTCGAACTACATTATAACTTTTTTATGCATAAAGGCTTTATCTTTTCCAAAAAACGTTTTCTAATTTTATTTATTTTTTATTTTTTCTAATTATATGTGGATTGATTATTCGGAACTCTATTTTTATACTTTTCAATTAAATACTTCTCGGAAAAAACAGTATTCCTTTTGATTAATGATACTTCAATTAATTTTATTTGAACTTAACTCTTTTGATTTTTTTCTTTAGGGAGATAGATTAAATTTATTTGAGTAAGTGTGTTGAAGTGATAATTATTTTTATTCATCCCTATGATATTAAGACATTTTTTTCTGAAATTCTGATTTTTTAAAAAATTTATTGTCAAATAACTCAATATTTAATGTGCTTTAAAAGAGTCAATTTAAGGCTTAAATCAATGAAAATCTTGATTTCGATTATGAAATAATGATTTTTTTTATCATGCCAGAACATGATGTTTTATTTTATTTTTTAATGAGGTTTTTGGCCTTAATAAAAATCCGTAGGCGAAAAATAAAAAAATTCTATTATCTGCACGAGCATTCCAAAAAAATCAGCTTTTAATAACGCGTTGCCATTCTATTTACAAAAGCTCTGATTAAGAAAATAAGTTAATGACTTCGGCAAATAAAACCTAGAAAAATGTCATTTTGAGTACGTGATTATATAAAAATGAAATAAATAGGAAATGTGATATTTTTTTAAACAATCAATGCTAGATAGAGTTTTTTGGATCATTTGCAGTACTAAAGTGACTCATTCGATGAAACGATTAAAATGGATAAAAATATCATATAACTCGCACGAGCACGTGGTGCTTGCCCGTTCAAAAAATGATGTTCTGACATGACACATTGAAATATGCATAGCAGATTTCATTTTAGTATTTTTAATTTATCTTACTTCAATTTGATTTTACGGTAAAAGTTTTTCAATGTGAGATTACATATAAATGAATGAAACCGTAAGTATTTAAAAAAAGGTCATTTATTATAGTGTTTTCAATAGATCAAATTAATTGCTATAAATAATTTCTGATTGGATAAAAATATCATTGCCCTGTAGCTGCTTTTTGAAAAAAGCACTATTTTACTTTATGGAATTTTTTTATTATCAGCATTCTACTTTTCAAAATATATACTAATAGTTACATAACTAGTAACATAAAAAAAATTAAGTTAATTCCTACTCACATCAACAAAGAAAAAAATTATTTTAGTTACTTGTTATTACATAATTACAATTAATATAAATAATTAATCAAAAAATGATTGATTTTCGCAAGAGTTAAACTTGCATTCTTCACCTTCACGAGATAATTATACTGAAATCCTCGCATTTTACCGATTGAGCTACTGCCTGTTGATTTCAATCTTCATTACAATCTGCTAAAACTCTATTTTTAAAGTATTGAAAATTAATGAAATTTAATGAATGAATTGATATTTGAAAAACTTGCATTAACATCAAGTACACTACAAGCTTAAAAATATATATACTTGAACTTGAGAGGATGAATAAAAAGTATTTTATGAACGATTAAAAATTTGAACATGTTATATATATATAGAGAGAAAATATCAACTAATAGTAAAAATTGAAAAAAATTGAGCGGCATTTTCGAGGGGCTATTTGTTGGTTCGAAACTGTTCACATATAAGATTCCATAAACTTCCTAGATTTTAGTTTTGATAAATAAATATTTGAAAAAATATGTATTAATCTCAATTGTCATCCATCAAAAGTTTTTAAAACTGTATTTGAACTTGAGAGGATGAATAAAAAGTATTTTATTAAGGATTGAAAATTTGAACAATATATTTATGGGAAGTGTGTGAACTAATAATAAGAAATAAGTGAATAATTCAATTTAATTCCTGAATTAATATTAGAAAAAACTTTATTAACATCACTTGTCATCCACTACAAGTATCTACGTCTCTTAACCATTATGTAGGCGTTTTTAACAATTAAGTGTGAAAAATAAATAAATAAAATATCAAAATGATGCACAGTCTAGAATGTTGACTCACACTCGACATCGAACCCCAAAGGGGAAAAGGTTAGAAAATATTATGATGGGATGATCTTATATTGGCATTGTGTTGAAGCAACTCCTCAGCAATTTTTTTAGTGTTTAAACGTAGTTAGTTTATTTTATTTTATATTTTCTGACTCCATCAAGGATCTTATACAATAGAGTTTGCATTTTCAGCTGAAATTCAGGGGAAAGTAATATTCTCATTATATATAAGGGGAAAGAAATTTTAAAAAGCACTACTTTTCCAAACAAAACCAATTTTGGAAATTACGCATGCGCAGTAGCGATGTCATTCGTGAATGCCACATTGGCGTTCCGGTATTATGAATAGAGGGGAGTGCTAATTACTGTAAAAAAAAACAGTTTCTGCACTTTTTTAGTTGGGTGCATGCCGGCTTTCTGGCACAGAGGTAGCGCGTCTTCCTCTTGTTCTATGAGTCCCGATTCAAGCATGGTTGTTCTTCTGTGTTCTATCTATGAGTTGTGTGAATGTGCCATCCTGTAAAAAGGGGCTGTACAAGCGTGTGTGTTTCATCCTCATATGAGCTAGAAGTCAGACTTCTGCCCTCGGGTGCTCAGGGGTCCATACCCTCAGAAGCTACTGAAACCCTTTTTCTACGGTAAAATGCGGGCACAACATCATCATCATAGTTGGGGGCATCAGGGATTTTAACATTCTTCTGGTGCCAGTGTCCTGGCATAGAGGTAGCGTGTCTCCTCCTGGACCTGGGCGTCCTGGGTTCGACATCCGGTTAGGGCATGGTTGTTCTTCTGTGTTTTACCAGTAAGGTGTGTGAATGTGCCCCCTGTAAAAAGGGGCTGTGCAAGCGACTGTGTTGAGTGAGTAGCAAAAGTCGTACTCTTGGTCCTAGTTGGCGCTACCTCAAAAACAAGAGACGCTCATTTCGACTTAAAATCGCCGATACCTCGGCGAAGCTTGTCTAAGGAAATTCCCACTACTAACAACAAAAATCACACTTTCTTCTGGTAGAAAAAATTAATAAAATGTGTTGAAACACAAAACGTTTCATAAATAAATTTGAAAATTGCAAACCTAATTGTGTATTTATTTTAATTTTATATTTTTAATAATTTTTCTTGATTTGCTGCTCGTGAATATATCCTTATAAACGAGATTAAGGACCAGGAAAATAAAAAAGATATATTCTTCCGAAACATTTGACATATTTTATTTTAAAATATACTTTTTTATCAATTAATTAAAAATTACTTATTGCTTATTTATAACTTATTTGTTAATTCCATCTATATCAAGTCAAAACTTCACTTATTGTTTTTATTTCATATTAATGTCGGTGTCCTGGCACAGAGGCAGCCTTTCTTCCTCGTCATCTGGGTGTCCCGGGTTCAAGTTCCGGTTAAAGCTTGGTTGTTCTTCTGTGTACTATCAGTGAGATATGTGATTGTGGACCCTCCTCCCTTTAAAAAGGGTCTGCTAAAGTGTGTGTGTGCTAAGTGTGTCGTCTTCCTATGAGCTCAGGGGTTCATACCCTCAGAAGCTACTGCACCCGCACTTTCCGTTGTAAATCGGGCACGTTATCATCATCCTTGTTTCTTATTAATAATGTAACAAATAATGTATCTACTAGTAAACAAAGGATAAGAATAATATTGTTACGTTTTTAGCGTAGCTGGTTCGGATTGAATGGACTTTATTTGAGAACAACACAAACAAATTTATTTACAGCTATTTACAGTTATGTACAGGATAATTGATAGAGTAACAATTTCAGAAAACACAATCCAGCAGTAAATGCAAGTCTTACGAACAATAAAAACAAACTGCAAAACAGCTATCGTATAGCACAGCAACAGAAAATCGCAGTGAGCTCAATAACACAGCGTTAACAGCGAACGCAAACACAGCTCACTAATAACAAATCCTCCAGCGAGACGCTTTTTATTTTAGAGCAAACTCTCAACTAACTCACTCGCTCACTCCGGCTACTCGTCCTTAGCCGAAGAAGCGCGTGCACCGAATCTCGCGAAAATTCTCAAAACAACGCGCACAATCCAGCGGTTACTAGACTATTCCTTTCGCCAAACCAATCAAGCTGGCGCGAGGCTCCTCGCCAAACGTCGCCATTTTTGACGAATTTTCGTGCCTCTCGCCCGCTTGTAACAATATATTTCCTAACTAACATTATTCAAAAATTATTTTTAAAAAAGTAAAATTAAGTTAATGCCGTAATGCTTCATTGTGCAATATGATATGAGTTAAAAGCAAAGCCTCCACTTTAATCAAACTGTGACCTTTGAGTGTGACGAATTATTTTGGTGGCAGACATTACTAACATCGATTCCTGCACATTCTCACTTCATATACAGCTTGGATTCCATAACGCGGAATCTATAACAAATCTTAGTACATCTTTCAAGATGACTGATAACTTTAAGTGACTTAGTAGTCTAGAGCTATCCCAATTGTCACGTCCATCCGATCGATTCAAGCAATAGCTCGAACTGAAACTTCAGTCCACATTCCAACAGAACCGTGTACAATCGCTATTGAAGCCTCCACCACTCCCTATTGTGGCAACCACCGGACAATTGTGTCCTTTCCCATCATGCATTAAAAGCTGTCGGAACGCTAATCCTCAGTCTGCAAACACGAGAATTTGGCGGTAAAACTTGTTGTGAGAAATTAATTAAATCGCTTTGCAATTCCGACGGTAATCCGACACGGAGCTGCGGATAATTGAAAATGGATTTAGGCCTTGTGGGGAGGATCAATGGAATAACCATTAACCCTCCGACGACCCCCCCCCCCTCCAGAATTGAAAGATGATGAAGCAAAAACAGAAAAGTTTGTTCAGGTAGGGGGTGTGGAAAATCAGAGTCAGTCAGCGAAGTTCTGGGAATGAGGTATTCGTTAGCCTTTCCTGGGGTCCAGTGGTATTAATTAAAAGCTAATGTAATGCATAATGGTTGAAGGCTTTCGATTCTTCTGTGGGTTTCTGCTTAAAGGATTACGCTAGTGATTTTGGTTTGATGAATGTTCGTTTATGGTTTTATTTTCTCTAAGAATATTTGATTGGAATTGTTGATGAATTCTTAGGTTTGATTATAACATTGAAAAATTATTATTATAAGGCATTTTACTCGATAAAAATCTTGTTATTATCAGCATGCTTGAGGGGAAAGGATATGGGAATAATACCATCTAAAATCAATGACTTTTGTTGATGAAACAGCTGATTATCTGTAAATTACAGCTACATTAATAGGAGTAACATTAAATTTATAGGTAAATTCCTGTGAGAACAATTCTTATTACATTGAACCAGGTTCTTTCTCGTGATCTGGGCGTCCCGAGTTTGAGTCCCGGTTCGAGCATGGTTGTTCTTCTGTGTACTATCTGTGAAGTGTGATAATGTGTCCCCCCCCGTAAAAAAGGGCTGTGCAAGGGAGTGTTTGTCTACATTATTCTCATATGAGCCAAAAAAACAGACTTCTGCTCGGAGGTTTATACCCTCCGAAACTTTTTCCGTAGCTATTGTGTCCCTCTTTCCGTTGTAAAGAGGACGCTTCATCATCATCATCATCACCACACATAACATTGGTTTTCATAGCATGAATTCGGGAAAATATCTTCCGTTCTTTACCGATCATGGTTACTAGAAAACAAAACCAACCTTCGTTCAAAAGTAAATATATTGTAAACAGGATTACTAGAGTAATTTTGTTTGGATTTTAACTGGCTTTGAATTTGTTGACAGAATTGTAAAAACCTCGTACGAGTTCGTAAATGGACCATTTAACTCAAAAGGAATGGAAATGACAGTGGTTTGAAATTTTCGCTTTCTTATTGTTGAAGATAGAACTAGCCAAATTAGTACTTCATTAAGACAGGCAACTTTTGTATTTAATATTTTTCAATAACTATAATACCTTAGAAATTAGGAACACTGATTTTCAAGCTCCGATTTTGACTGTTTGTAATATCAACAATTTATTTTCCCGTGTGCTGGCACAGAGATAGTGCGTCTTCCTCCTGATCTGGATGTCCCGTGTAAGTGTAAGGCGTGGTTGTTCTTCCGTGTTCAATCTGTATGTTGTGTGAATGTCCCCCCTGTAAAAAGGGGCTGTGCAAGCTAATGTGATGAGTGTGTAGCTACGTCGTACTCTTGACCCTAGTTGGCTCTACTTCAAAAACAAGAGGCGCTCATTCGGCTTTAAATACGCTGACAGCCATCAGCGCGCTCGTTCATGGCAAGTGTCATTAGTAACAACAACACAATTTATATTGCAAGATATTGACTTGGATGTAAAGGAGTCTCATCTTTTCTTTCAGATTTGCCGCGCGGATTGTTTAACATATTGATGGACTTCAATATGGGAATAGTTCGTAAATAATAATTAATTTATTACTAATAATTTCGTAGCATTTGAGTCATTATTAACTCTCTTCTTATTCCAGGATTTCTGTGATTTAGCAATCAACCTATTATCTGTTGCATCCCTCAATTTTGTCGGTTTAGTGTGTTTATCATTTATTATTGCAGATTTTTGTTATAAGACACTGTTAGCAGATAGCATATACTAACAATTCGCTTTATCATAAAAACGTTTCAGCTAATTTGCAAACATCAGATCTAAATAATAATTTTTAAATATATTGCTGTCGAAGTGTCAAATATTTAAAAATTATGTCCAGTTCTCCAAATATAGCGTTGTTTGGTGTTTTTGCTTATTATTCATTTGCTCTCTAGTGTTATTTATGTAATAATCCATCGGAGGGTGGAAAAATTGAGTTTCATATACCATCTACACTTGGCTGAGTCTTTTAATGACCTTGGACTTTAGATCTACATTAATTATTTATAGTGAATAACTTTTTGTAATAAATTGATTCGTTTTCTGCTCTCGCTTTTCTTATTGTTCATCGGAGGTTCAAAAAAATCGATCTTCTTGTCTCATTTAATTTTTTTTTAATTTTCTGCTAAACTCGATTTTTATATATATAATAAATCTATAACAATAAAAAATAAATAGTTCTGTTTTGGATAAATCCAAATAATGAATAAATATTATTAAGTTTGAAAGCAAAAATAAATTAAAGGAAATTAAAATAAGGAAATTAAGAATCCAATTTGTAGACTTTATCGAGGGTCATCCTCAGACAGGGATTTTTCTGTGAGTAGTCTGACTTTCTACCAAGTATTGAACCCTTATGATCTAAAAATCTCTAGAAATTGAAGTCTTTGAAAGCAAGGATTGGTATTAAAAAATCAATGACAATAAATTGCACAATATTAATAAGCAAAATATTATTTCAAAATTCAAATGGAAGCAAGACCACAGCAAAATTGAATCGAAACAAATTACGATAAAATCATTGTTAAATTATAAACGCCAAAAAAACATCAATGAGATAAGATATCTGTGATAAATTCATTCGTTTTCTCTTCTTTTTTTTTTATTGTCCATTATAGATTGAAAAAAATCACGTTCTTGTCTCACTTATACACGGATTTGTTTTCTGATAACCACGAGTTTTATATCTGAAGTAAATCAGTATTAATATAAACAATAAGTAATTTTCTATGATAAATTCATTCATTTTCTACTCTTGTCTTTTTTATATAATCTTTCAGAGATTGAAAAAATAGACATAGAATTCGTTCATCAACTATAGCTGCATTAATTTTCCAATGACCTGAAAATTTTATATCCAAAACAAATACAAGGGAATTACAATTATAATATTTGAATGGATTGAGAATATAGACTAGAATTTGAGCATCTATTTGGTAAATTATTGAAATGTAAATTACATTATAGAAAAGCAAAGTTCCTTTTTTTTTGTACTCTGAATGGCTTTCCCATTTCAACAAGAGAAATATAGAATAAACATTTTCCAGATTGTAAATCGTTTCACAGTTATTTTAAAATGAGAATAAATACATAAAGATAATTGAAATGTATATTTCGTATTCAGAAAGTGTGAAATATTACATGGGTTTGGTTTAAATTGATAATCTGGGCTTGGCACGATTCTGCTTATGTTAGGGTCAAAGCGGGTCAATATATTACTTTAGATTGCGGTTGAATTCAAAATTCAAATTAAGTGTTTTTCATTAGAATAAAATTACTCAAAATAAATATGGACTTTGTGGTAATATATTTTATGATTTATACTTTAAAAGATTGATGCAAAAAGATTAATGAGTTTCGTAGATTCTGTTATAATGAATAAAATTAAGTATTTTTATCTGTTATTTTCTATCTTATTTGAAGTTCCTGAGGCAAGATTCTTAATTAATAAGAGCTGATTCGAATCTAAAATAATAGTAGAATCGAAAACATCAATTTGCATTGTTTTAGTAAATAAACAGAAGTAATCTCTCTGAAATATTCTCGCATATTCTCTGATAAAATTTTCATCCCTACCAATTTTATGGTACAAAAATCGCGTACCTATGGCAATGCTAAAACTTTTATTTTCAGCTCATGAGTATTTTGTGCTTTGTAGAAAAGTGCGGAAAATGTAATGAATTTCAATTATGCATTTTGATTTCCTTTATATTTATATATATATTATGATATTTTTAAACTAAATTAATTTCCAAAGCTTAATCTTAATTTAGCCCTTCATTCTAAAATTATTCTCTTATTTTCTGATCCACTCCACTTGTTCTAGTTAATTAATTTAAAGACAGCTATGTAAAATTGCTGAAAAACCGAAGAATTCCCATACTCCGAAGAAGGGATAAAAACTGTCCAGCCAAGCACATTTCTTTAAAAGATCCCTATGATTCCCTTACACGAAAGTAACATGTGTCAGAAATCCCTATTAAAATCTCGTAGTGTATATTTACAGAGATAGAAGTTTCATCAGCTTTTTGTAAAACCGTTTTGCGTCGTTCTATGCTGTGCTCGCCGCTTCTGCTTGTACATAATGCTTGTCTCCTGGGATGGAATAAAAGGAAATTAAAAATTCAAAGTGTCATTTATGACTTTGAAACCCTTTCTGTTTTCAACAAATAATAATGTTACATACATAATGTCGAAATCAAACTTGTCTCAAAACTGCAATTTTATTTTAAAATGATATATCAAATAATAGCTGCTTCGTTTTTTATCATCACATTCACATGCGTGCGAATGTACAGATTGACAGATAATCTGTCCCCTGACAAATTTTCTATAAAATTGAGGCGAATTCCTAGTTTACATGATATCTCTCTCTTATTATGATATATAAATCTCTTAACGTTCTGTATTTATCAATATTACTTGCGCTGTGACAGATAAATGGACAAATTTACTGTGAATATATTTTGTTCAAAATTTAATAGAAATGAAGAAAAATTAATATAAATTCATGCTGCATTTTTATCGTCTAATTTAATCAGCGCCTGAATTAATAATTATGAATTGAAATTTAATTATTTGGAATTGAATTATTGATTATGAATCGAGTTTTAATTATTTTTATTGAATAAATAATTATAATTTAATGCACGTCTGAGTTATTTAATTATTTTGAATTGAATTGTTAATTATGAATACAATTTTAATTTTTTATTGAATTATAAATGATAATTTAATGCATAATTCAATTGCAATATTCCTAGAAAGATAGATATGATTTCTAAAAATGTGTCTTGCTAATTAAGTTGAGTCTGATCAGTCCAGACACGTCAAAATCTAGGGATTCAATTTTTTGACGATTACAGTACTTTAAATAAAGGAAATACTCGAGTAAAAATATTTTCTAATATTCTTCATATAAGAGAAAACAAAAAATAATTTAAGAGGCCAGGCGTAAAGCGGAATGCTAGAATACAGTGGAAGTACGTGATAAAAATGTATTTTAACAAATAATTTAAATTTATGGAATAATCCTGTCATTGTATTATACGTAATTTTATTTTATTTGCTGTAAATCCTAATTATTCATATAATCATTTGACTCTGTAACAGTGAATAATTCCCAAGAAGGATCGTGTCATATGAACTAAGAATATACAAGTTTCTGTATATACTTAATTTTACGATTTAAATAAAATAATACTATTCAAAATGTAAGTGAGGAAAAGGATAAAACTATGCAACGCAACTGAAACAAAGATGTATCTAACAGAAACATAATCAAGGCTTAAGAAGAAACTTCGAGAATATCATGTTACTGCATATCACTCCTTTGAGGGATAAAATCATCCAAAAGTGACACATTGTGTTCCTGAAATGAGCAATATCAATTTAATCCAGAAAATCTCAAAATACTGAATATACTTGACATATGTAGTATTTTGTACGCGTACCTGTACCCACATAGGTATACAATTAAGAATTCTTATTATTGTTTAGTATTTTTTTTATTCTATTGATTTGAACCGATGTTAAAATATTCTATAAAATAACTTCATTATTCCAAGAATTCTTTGAAAATATCCTATTTTTTCATCAAATCCGCGTTGTAACAAATATCCTGTTCAAAAATAATTGCATCATCTCCTTTTCCAAACCTTAATCCCACCCTGCCTATACCTACACCAGTTAATCTCCTAATTCAGATACGTCTTGAGCCCAAATCTTGCCGTCTTATCCCCGACAAAGAAAACTCATTAGATGCAGATTCAGGGATGGTCGATTCCGAGAGACCCTCCCTCGTTAATCCGTCCCTGAAAGTAGGGATGGCGGGCACATGAAATTCTCATTCTGCCCTTAATCTTTGATCCTCCCCTTAATTACTTCGCTTCCTCATCAGCATCCGTGGACGACCCTTATCCAGTCCTTCGCTGCGATGGGCATTTCAGATTTCAACAGCAACCTGTTAGTGTCACCGCTGATAAAGATAGCTGAGATGATGTTCCGGAAGGAAATCTGGGTCCTCTCGTCATTTGAGATTTATTTGACCGGTGGTCTGTTTAATTTGCCCAAAGATGTGCAGTAGGAGTTTGGGATGATTTTGTTGATGTTGAGTTAAGTCGCCGTTTGTCTTTTATTGGTTTTCTGGCGAAGCTTGTTTGAGTTGCGTTATTTACAGATAAGAAATAAGATAAGATCAGAAATAGGCTTAATATTTATTTGAACAAATGTGCACATTCTTGGGAGAACTTATGTATTTGAACAGCAATGATTTGAACGAAACTTGTGAGAAGCATTTTTAAACTTGTTAGAGTTGAGTCTTTTACAAATTAGGATTAACATAAATAAATAAAGTAAAGAAATAATCTTAATATTTGCTCGAAAATATATATACATAGTCTTTTGAGAAGAGCTTATGCATTTGAACGAAACTTAAGAGTATTATTTTTATGAAGTTTATTGATTTTCAGGCGAAGCTGGTTTGAGTTGCGTTATTTACAGATAAGGTTTATAAGAAATAAGACAAGCACAGAAATAGTCTTTATATTTCTTTGAACAAATGTGCATATTCTTGGGAGAACTTATGCATTTGAACAGCAATGATTTGAACGAAACTTGCGAGAAGTGTTTTTAAGCTTGTTAGAGTTGAGTCTTTTACAAATTAGGATTAACAGAAAGAAATAAAGTAAAGAAACAATCTTAATATTTGCTCGAAAATATATATACGTAGTCTTTTGAGAAGAGCTTATGCATTTGAACGAAACTTAAGAGTATTATTTTTATGAAGTTTATTGATTTTCAGTCGAAGCTTGTTTGAATTGCGTTATTGACAGATAAGGTTTAGAAGAAGTGAGACAAGTTCAGAAATAATGTTTATTTGAAAAATGGGCTTATTATTGGGTGAAGAACTTATGTATTTGAACTGCAATGACTCAAAGAAACTTGCGAGTATTTTTTTATGAACTTTATTGATTTTCTGGCGAAGCTTGCTTGTGATGCGTTATTTAAAGAAAAAAATTAGAAGAAATAAGATAAGTTCAGAAATAGTTTTAATATTTATTTGAACAACTATTCATAGTCTTTGGAGAAGAACATACATTTTAATAGCAATAATTTGAACGAAAATTGAAAGTAATAATTTTATTAAGTTTTGGATTGGTGAATTCTCGCGAATTTTTACTAAAATTATTTATATTTAGCTATTTGTTTAGATTATTATTTTGTGTGTGATTTTTATTTGCTAACCTTTTATTCTAATTCTGTTGCATTTACAGTGATATTTTTAATGTGATCTTAACAAAAAATATTTATATCTATTATTGCTAAGTTTTAATTCTATTTGGTGTGATCTAACACAAATTTGAATATGATTTATTTCTTGATTTGTTAAAATGACTTTCGATATGATATCCAAACATAGAAAACTTTTAAAAATTATATCTCCTTAAGTCCATCCCATATTTTAAAAAACTATATCTTCATAAATACTTTCCAAAATTATATTTTATTTACTTTATTCGGCAAATTCGTTCTTGTATCTTGTATATTAATTGGATTAAGTATCTGAACTATATTTCAGTAAACTTTCTAATAGAAAATTTAAAGAACAATGTCTTTATTGTTCTTATTACATATTGGCGAATGACAATGGCCCAATATAAACCACACCCTATACGAATATTTTAGATTACAGTATTCAACGTATTTGGAGCTGCATTTAATTCAACTCTTCGTTAATTAACGAAGATGAAGAATATTATTAGAAATGCTCTGGATAGAGTCCTTAAAAAATTGTATTGATGATGACTTAAATAAATAGACATAGATAGAATGATGATATGATTGAAAATTGCTGCTGGATCTTCAAGTAAATTCTAAATAAATATACAGATAGAGCGATAATATGATAGAAAATTGCTACTGGATCTTCAAATAAATTTTAAATAAATAGCCAGATAAGATAGAACGATGATATGATAGAAAATTGCTGCTGGATTTTCAAGTAAATTTTAAATAAATAGCCAGTTAGATAGAATGATGATGTGATAAAAAAAATTGATGCTGGATCTTCAAGTAAATTCTAAATAAATGGCTCACTAAAAATATGGAAGAGGGAAGATAAGACAATGAAAGAAAAAAAGAATTAAATATATGGATGAAGGATTTTTAAAATATACGTAGTTAAAAATTAAGCAAACTTTTAACTAGATCCTAACTCACGTCTCTAGAAAATCAATTCTTATGGCTTTCATTATCAGCTTGAAAACATGAAGAATGGACCTTACCATTTTTCTTCTGGAATATAAAAATAGAACGTCTTGCGAGATAAGAATAAGTTCTTATGCTCGACTTGAATTCATTGCTACACAACATCCCTAACTGCACTCTTTTTTTATCAGTTTGGGGAATCAGTTATCTGCAAAACAGCTCTTTCTCTCACAAAACAGCCCTCTTACTCGTCTGAAACTGCTGGGCTTTTTTTTCCTCCACCAGAAGCTAAATGAGTTTTACGAGACATAAACAAAAGAAGGAAATAGGAAAATCTGAAGGAAGGAAAAGGAGAAAAAAGAAAGAAAGAAAAAACTGTGTCTATGGTGGATATTATGGTGCATGCAAAAAAGCGATAGTTATTACCTGCAACAGATGGTCATGATGTCTTTGGAGATAAAAATGTACTTTTCCGGAGTTTGGAATGGTAGTAAATGAGTAAGAAAACGTATAAAATAAGCCACAAAGGCATTTGATAAAGTTTCTGAACATGAAGGTGTTTTATTTTCAGTTATGAGGATTTTTTAGAGTTAAGAGGGGGTTTATATGAGAACTTTTAAAGGTTGAAGATTTCGAGTTTTAAATGGTTCTCATTTGCTTCTTACATTTATTTAACGTATTTTTTTCCAGTTTTTCTAAAGTTTATGTCAATGGAGAAAGAATTTTATAATCGATTTTTCTCCCCTTTTCTTTCACGGTGTGACTGTTTATGGAATGAAATACTTCATCTCATCTCAAAGACTTCAGAACGATGACATCTATAGTCATAAAAATGGTGTACAGATATTATAAAGTGGCTACTTAATTGGATTGCTTATAGTGCCATCTGGTGACAACTTATGAAAATGTGTTCATATCTGTTGTTTTTATTACTAATGGCACTTGCCATGGACAAACTTCGCTAATGCTTCACCGAATTTTATGTAGTAATGAGAGTCTCTTGTTTTGAAGTAGAGCCAATTAGGTTCAAGTGTGTGATTTAGACACTTACTCATCACATTCATTTACACAACCCCTTCTTACAGGGATCCACATTCACACACCTCACAGGTAGCATACAGAAGAACAAGCATGCTCTAAACGGGACCCGAACCCGGGACGACCAGATCATGAGGAAGACGCGCTACCTCTATGCCAAGACGCCGGCTTGTTCATATCTTAAAAATAGTACGAGATAGAGTAAAGCATTCATTTACATTATTATATAATGCTGTACTGGAGTCGAAAAGATAAAGCAGAACTTTTAGACATCTTTTTATTTTCTGCTAGGATGTCACAACACACAACACAAATACACAGCACAACAATTAAATATATGAAGAAAAAAAAACGATCAGCACATCTCGACGACTCGAACATACTCTTCTGTCCACCGACTCTCTTCTCTCTTTCCAAACTTGTTTTTATAGCCTCCCCCAGTTACTACGCCACCTGGCGGTCACCGGCAACCCGATCCCTCTGGGTTTTCCAGTCTTTCTCGGTTCCCAGGCAATACGATTCTTCACGTCATTACAATGCCATCAATCTAATACAAAACAATGGCAGGGGGTCTGTGTGAAAAAAAGAGGCTCTTTCATATATACCACTCTTTCAGTTTTGTGCTTAATCTACGATTATAATTTTGTAACTGAGGAAGGATAGTCCAACAAAAAATATTGTTCCCCTTACCTACGAATAAAAGTTGTGGACCTGCGAATAATGCCATGAATGCCCCGATGCCAGGTTTTTAATGCTTGTTCATGAGTTTTGTGTTTAGTAGAACAATGACAAAAAGCAAATATGCATTTCGACTTTCGATACTATTTTTCGATCAGTTTAAATCGAAATGCGACACAAAATTACAATGTTAGTAATGAGATCGTTTATTATCATCCATTTACATCGTTTCTTTTCCGAGTTCCTATGTTTGTATACAGGGTGTCCCAGCAATAAGGGATAAACTCTTCAAAGCCAGATTTCTTATTTGGAATATATAAAAAACGCCCATAGAACTGAACGTCTAAGACCCATAGTTTTCGAGAAAAACACGAGAGAAAATTCATGACGTCATATCCGGTTTTCGAAATGACATTTATTCGAAATATGGACATCAGAACTCGCATAATATGAAATATGAAGATGTTCGAAATGTGCCCCTAGCATATGGTGGCATGCATGTGAGCGTTGTTCAATTGTTGACTCTGAACCATTGAACACGGTGATGAGCTAGCTACACCCGTCATGCGACTAAAATTACAGTAGAATACGATAATAAATTTGGTTTAAAATTTCTCGTGTACTGAATCTGGCAACATTTCTTCATTACTTATGTTGATATAACAGATGTTTATTAAGCATTGTGCACTGTTAGAATTTCTTTATATGTCACCAACAAATTGCTGTTAGTCGGTGAGATTTTATTACTATAAACCTTCAGAATGAGTATCGATTCGATTAATATATATTTTTACTAAAGGAGAAAATGCCAAAATAGACTGGTTGGTAAATCGTTGGGTTTGCATCCCTT
Organism: Argiope argentata; assembly: GCA_026289955.1. Taxonomy (NCBI): domain Eukaryota; kingdom Metazoa; phylum Arthropoda; class Arachnida; order Araneae; family Araneidae; genus Argiope; species Argiope argentata. The sequence continues at coordinate 850,089 of JAOUZG010011536.1, read as the reverse complement.
GGGTTGCGAGTTCGAACCCGTCAGCCGATGACTCTCAATTTGATTGGTGACTGGCGCTCTTTAAATCTGTCGTGGTCACAAAGTCCTCCAAGTCGAGAGTAATACCACTGGGGGTACTGGATCAGAGGTGATCGTTCACTGTTCCAGGTCTAAATTACGATCCGTGAATGAATGAAAGAAATGTATGAAGGAAGCCTGTCCCGTAAAAAGGGTTTGTGACGTGTGTGAGCTAGAAGTCAGCCTTCTGCCCTCGGATGCTCAGAGGTCTATACCCTCTGAAGTTACTGCGCCCCTCCTTCCGTCGTAGAGCGGAATGCAAGAACAACAACAACAGCTAGAAAAAAAACGTGCTGTGGTGTAAATACCTTAAAGAATAAGAATCTTTCAATTTATGAAGATCAAGGTGATTGAGAGCATTCTGAAGAATCAGAAGAAACAAGGTTACAGTTTATCTTAATACTAATAGTGAAAATAATTATGGTGATTTATTACCAAGAAAACGAAAATTTCTAGGTGTCTAATAAAAAAAATTCTAGTGAATGCTCTGGAGTCGTAGACACATCATCTAAAGAGTGAATTTGGAAGAAAACAGATAATGTGCCTGAAATAAATATTTTTAAAAGAGGAGTATTTCACGTAAATGATTTGTTTTTCTGAAAACTAGAAACTAATCCGAAGTTATGAAAGCATTTTTAACTAAGTCACGAAATTGAATTTACGAATTACAATTATATCCATGTCGACTAACAATATGTACGAATTATAAAATAAAACGTTTTAAAAATGTTAATTAAATGGATATTTCCAGCACAATTTTAGATTATTAAATCCTACACTACGGGGCTAGCCGAATTCATTAGTTTAAGTCGAATTTTTATTTTGATCTCTTTAGTTTCCAATTAGCCATGATCGAATACATTATTAAGCCGGTCATCTCTATATCCTAACCAAAACAATAAAGCCTAAACAAACAAACAAAAACCTATAAGGCTCTCCCCCTTTCCTCTACTTCCCGTCAGTCCGTCCGTCATTTTACTTTGCCTCCGGTCGCCGGATAAATTGCACGGCCCAACCAATTCCATCGACCAGAAGAATTATGTACAACAGGAACGACCATCTGGGCTGTGGCAGACCTAATTGCCCTTACCCCACTAACCCCAGATTACCCGAAGAAAAGAAAGAAGGGAGGCAGAAACAAAAAAAAGTATCCTGCATCCCCTTCACCCCCCCGCCCCTTCCAATACTTTCAGCAGCGTTCCGGATTGGGGTGGAGTGTGTTTGTTGTCGGTATATGTAGAAGTTGGGAATAACTTTCTTCATTAAGCGATGGGAAAGAGAGATAATTTCATTGTTTGTCTTCCCTTCTGGTAGATGCGTCTTCGTTCACCCCTTTATGTCTGCGGTATGATTGATATTCCGGGGAGTGGTTTTTCGAAAAGAAATGAATGGACGGCAGTTTCGGAATAAATGGGATGTGGTCTTGCTGAATTTATTTTTTTTTTTTTTACAATTTTGTTGTCTTGTTTTAAGTAAAGGCTATTGAAATGACTGAGTTATATTTTGTTTGGTTGTTTCCTAATTTTTTTTTCTTCTTAAGAACATAGTAGGTGTTGTAAATGAATATCTTTATCTATTTCATAATAAGTAACGTAGATATTGTACCAAAAATCTTTTATTTTTCCTGGCAATGTTGGATTATTAGACCCTAAACTCTAGAACTGTCGAACCACGTTCAGTATCTGGTAAAATATATCTGGTAAAAGGTATACCAAAATTTACGCGAGATTTGACTTTGCTACCATTTGTTCAGTAAAAATGGGCACCCTCTATTAAAAAACTATAACTGTGTAATTTAATGGTTTTTAACCATAACTTCTGGGTATGTTGGATTATTCCGTCGACTTACCAACATTCGCGAAAATAAGCCAACCTCGCAAAAATCCACCAAAGAATTGGCGAAAATGTGCCATCCTTTGGTGCTATCATAATGAAAAGTAATTTTCAGTTATCGGCGCAAAACTACCTTTTGGCGATAATATTGGGTTTTGGTGAAATTTAGGTTTTTTTACAAACAAATCTGGTTCTAATACTTTTCAGTGCATTGTAAAACCATGATAAAACATGAGTATATTTTCATTCCAAGCTACAAAAGCGATATAAGCTGATTTATAATAAATAAATCGAAAACCTATTACCTCATTAATTTTTAATTTGGAAGCAAAACAGTGTATTTTTAAAAGTAAGTTTAGTTATAAAAAAAACTGAAGTAATACAGTAAAATTCTATTCATAACTAGAAGAAGGAAAAAAAAACTGTAATGAAGACTAATAACACGGCATTACCTTTTAAAACCGAGGTAAAAAGAACAAAATAAAATGAAAATCCAGAAATTTCCTAAATCATGAATCATGCGTGTAATTAATTTTCAGCTAGAATTACTCCAAATGTATTTTTTTAAATCGATTCTCAGCCTCGATGATTTCGAATGAAATATTCGCTTTCAAAACTTATTATGACATATTTTCTTCCGTAATAAAACAACAACAACAACACAAACTTGTTTCCTAATAAGATACAGTAAACGTGTTACCTAATAAGATGCAGTAATAAGTTAAAGTAAACATGTTTTCAATAAAGAAAATTATTTATAAATATTTGAGCTATTTTCCAATTAGAAAATGAAATGTTAATCAAATTATAGAAAATAAAGGAGATAATGATCATATATCAGTCGAGTATTGTAATTATTCGTTAGAAATACTGTTGTATTTACTGGTTTTAAATTACTACTAATGAAATAAATATATGACGTAATTTTTCGTGATTTGTAGATATGACTCTTTAAAAAGTTTAGGAGTTTATTTTTCTTTAGCTTTCAGTAGTTGAAGAAAATACTGGTTTAAATATTTGGTGAAACAATGAAAAATTAAAATTTCAGGACAATTATCTATTTCTTGTTGGAAATATTAAAAAAATGTGTTGTTTTAACTTATGGCACTTGCCTATGGACAAGGCCCCGCTGATATAGCAGCAAATTTAAGCCGAAAGGAGCGTCTCTTGTTTTTGAAGTAGCGCCAACTAGGGTCAAGGGTGCGACTTAGCTACTCATTCGCTTGCACAACCCCTTTTTACAGGGGGGTACATTCACACATCTCACAAATAGAACACAGAAGAACAACCATGCCCGAACCGGGACTCCCAGAACACAAGGAAGACGCGCTACCTCTGTGCCAGTAATTCCGGTTTAGTTGGATGTATTTGCGGGTTATTTTATTCTTATACCTCCCACTTTGCGTTTTAACCCTCTACTCTTATGTTCTATTTCTAAAGGGCCTGACTAAGGCAGGGGCATACGGGATAGTTGTCCAAGTTCCCCATATAAGGGGGGGGGGGAATGGAATAGAAATTTTATTTTACATTTCCTTCTTTAATGAATGTTCTTCATTACTAAAGAAGTGGAGCATAGGGGACCCAAAGCAGTTTTTGCCCTGGGCCCCTGCCAAGTTAAGTCAGGTCTTGGGGCCTTTGGCTATATATTGACCTTTTCTTAAAATTTGCAACGGCTTTTTGAGACACGTTGTATTACCTAAACTCTCTGATAGTAGATTTATTTTCAAGATTTATATTCAGAACTGGGAGTTATAATATATTTTTAAACAAATTTCAAAAAATTCAATTTTTTAAAATGCATTTATTTTATTATGATTCCATTTTTTTCATTAAAATATAAGGAGAATTATTTGTTATTTATATCCATTGTTTGGCAGTGAAATAATAATGATATTCACTATTTTCAGCACAAATATCTATTCAATTTTGAAGAATATATTCCTTTTGTTTGCCATATTTCTTAGAATGAATGCGTCATTCAAATGCTAAAATTTAATGAATTTAAATATGAATGCCATTTTGATATTCAACGCTCAATCTGAATAATTTTTCTTTTTATGTTAACAAATAATATTTCATGACAATCATAACGTTCTAATTAATTTTCGACCTTTTCAAGGCGTCTCCATCTATATTTTTCTTAATTCTAAATCCTATTTAAAATTTCACTTTCATTATAATTTCCTTTTCATCAACAATGCTCTCTAAAAGTATCATGCATTTACAGTATTTCAGATAAATCGTGAAAATGCAGAAATTCTATATTTAAAATATTTTTGTGCATAAAAATGTTTTATATTCATAGATACTGCGTGAAAGATTATTGAGTTTGTACGAATCAGGTAATTTTTAACCTGATTTGATTTACAGAATTTTTATATTTTAATTAAATAAATGTAGCAAACTATATTTACGGATTTATAAAATGCAACGAAAATGTTTAAATATTGCAAAAAAAGTATTTGAAAAAAGTAAATAAATATCGAACGATGTTTAATTCATCATCATTATCAAACGATATCGTTTGATATTAATTAATAATGAAATAATATCAAACGATATTAATTCATTAATCGTATATTTAATTACTAACTGAATTGTACGAATGATTAGATTTAGCGATATGTTTAAATAAGTTGTATCAAACTATTTTCTTGTACTTATAGTTTTTTTTTTAATTCACTGTTTTAAATAAATATATGTCATTCATTTTTTTGCTGATAATTAGTTTGGTGAAATTAATTCAACTTAAAAAAATTAATTTAAAAAGTATTTAATCCGTTATATTTTTCAATTCCTACTATGTATAACTATACATATTTATATATCTTTGTACACCTGTCTTAAATGTATTTATAGATCTTGTTCAAATTTTTAATCGTTAATAAAATACTTTTCATTCATCCATTCAAGATCAAATACATTTTTTAAAACTCATAGTGGATAAAACTCGATGACAATACAGTTTTTTCGAATATTAATTCAGGAATTAAATTTAATTAATTTTCAATGTTTTAAATATAGTTTTAGTAGTTTTTAATTAACAGGCAGTAGCTCAATCTGTAAAAATGCGAGGATTTTGGTATTTTTCACTTGAAGGTGAAGAATGGGAGTTCAATTCATACGAAAAACAATAATTTTTTGATAAATTTTTGAAAATTCTTGCTTTAAGTATACGTTTTATCCAAATGATTATCGAGAGTGAATTAGAAGTTGTGATTTAGTGGTTAGAATGAAAGCCGGATTTCTCTTTTTAAAATCTTTGTCATCGATTGTTGGTCACTTTTCCTACCTAACTTTAAGATTGAACTACGTGTCGAGAAGGAAAATGGAAAATTACGAGAAAATTCGGTTTCTATTTTTCCACTTAATATTGTGATTCTGTCATATGTGGATACATATTCATATTAATTGTAATTATTTAATAAAAATTAACTAAAATAAAATTTTTCTTTCTTGACCTTGGTAGGAATTGACTTAATTATATATATATATATATATATATATATATATATATATATATATATATAACTTGTTAATATTTTTATCGTATTTTACACGTCTTCAGCTTTTCTTCTTTTATATAAATGCATTTTATATCATCAGCCTTTTGTAAATCACTTGTTTGCACAAATTAATTGAATTTATAAACATCAAAATACTTAACTCCTTGTATTTTAATATGTTTTAAATCGATGTTATGTAAATCGACTTTTTTTTCTTTTATATAAATGAATTTGATATTCAGTCTTTTATAGATTACTTGTTTGATCAAATTAATTGAATTTATAAACATCAAAATACTTAATTCCTTGCATTTTAATATGTTTTAAATCGATGTTATGTAAATCGACTTTTTTTCTTTTATATAAATGAATTTGATATTCAGTCTTTTATAGATTACTTGTTTGATCAAATTAATTGAATTTATAAACATCAAAATACTTAATTCCTTGCATTTTAATATGTTTTAAATCGATGTTTACACATCTGACGTGCGCTTTTTTTTCTAATGTGCACTTTTTTTTCTTTTATATAATTGAATTTGATGTCTATAGCCATTTTATAAATCATTTGTTTGCTCAAATTAAAAATATTTATAAACATCCATCTTGATAATACTTAATTCCTTGTATTTTTAATATTTTTATCGGTTTTGACACATCTAACTTACGCCAGTTAGAAACATGGTGGTGGTGGTTGTGTATTACTTTATGTACCATGTTGTATGTACTTTATTTTCTTGCTCTTTTAAAACGAAACGTGGTTACGTAAACAAAATAATGCTGGTAGGAGCTTTAAATGGTTCTGGTATCGATTTCACGAAGGACTGAATTTGAAGATTTTGAGGAGGAATATTTAATAAAATAACCTTTCACTTCTATGTCCTGAAATAGTTTTAAAAAATCCACGAAAAAAATCTCTTCAACTGATATCATTTTCAAATATTTAATTGTATTACATAAAATAGAATTTTGAGCAGAATTTTAAAAAGAATGAAATTTAGACTCAGTAATAGTGCTGATGGAACTTTTTGTTTTTCCTTTTAATTAATTATTATTATCAGACACATGGTAAGAAAAATTAACATCGCATTTTTGTTATTTCTATACTTAAAATAAGTAAAAAAGATTAAATTGAAATCGGCTATGCATATTTCAATGTATCATGACAGAACATAATTTCTTGAAAGGACAAGCACCACCTGCTCGTGCAAGTTCAATTATATTTTTATTCATTTTAGTGGTTTCGTTGAATGAGTCACTTTGGTATTGGAAATGATCCAAAAAACTTTGTATAGCATTGATTGTTTAAAGAAATATCACATTTCCTATTTATTTCATTTCGTATAATCACGAGCTCAATATGACATTTTTCTAAGTTTTATTTGCTGTAGTCATTAACTTATTTTTTTAAATCAGAACTTTTGTAAATGCGATGACATCATATTATTAAAAGCTGATTTTTTGAGATGCTCTTGCAGATAATAAAATTTCAATTTTCCGCCTACGGATTTTTTTATTTTTCGCCTACGGGTTTTTGTTGACGCCACAAAACCTCATTCCTAAAACAATATCATGTTCTGACAGGATAAAAATAATAAAAGAACAGTCCCTCCATCTCCAATTATTGTTTCGATCTCGCTACTTTTTAGTTTCATATGAAGCCTCATGATCTCTATATACGACAATGATCTCTATATACCATCAGTAATCACATGTTTTACTCCATTTTTTGAGATAAGTGTTAAAAAAATCTATTTTATTGTATATTGTATATAGAAAAAATTATTAAAGAATTTCCCAGGAATAATGACTGAACCGATTATAAAAATGTTCGATTCCTATGAAAGCTCTAAAATCCTTTCGTTTCGTTCTATTTTTCTACCGTTGTATATTCTACCGAAAAATAAAATATTGATCAATTTACAACCTCAACAAATGTACTGATATCGCCAATTAATTCCGAATTTTGTTTGCATAGCTAATCAAACAGAATTCTATGTTTGATGCCCCATCATAACTTAAAATGCTACCTTCTTTTTGTGGGATAATATATAATTGATCCAAGTAAATTCACATTACTAAAATCATACTATTAATTTTTTGACCGAGAAGTTGATCGCCAAAGGCGGCTGGTTTATCGCTTTATTTTTATTATATATTTATTTATATATTATAATCAGCTATAAGATTCCATGATTTCTGATTTTCTTTTCTTTTTATTTCAGGTAAGAATTCTATTGTGAATTAGAAATTTGATCGCTGTGGTAAGTTTTTGTAAAAAAGTACCATTGTGTTTTTCCGTAGTTATTATATAAAGTATTTGTTATATATTTAGTACTTGTTATTAGAATATAAAAAACTGACATGTTTGGATAAAATCGTTTGGTCAAATTTCTGAATTTTTATATTTATCTGTTAGTTTTCATATAATTGAAATGTTCAGTTTTAAATACATTTATTACGGACAACCATCTTAATTTGCTAATTATACACTATCTGTTTAGTTAATTTACATCATTACGGAATTCCGTAAAACAATCATTACGGAAATTTCAATCAAATTGTGTCTTAAAACTTTTTCAATATCCCTTGTTTAAGCAATTTTTTAATTGTTCTGTTTACGCTTAAAATAACCTGCGATAAATTTTTTCAACACTAAGCTTGGTACCTACGTATTATACCGTCCAACTTTATCTCCAAATTTGAAATCGTCGCCAATGAGTTGTTAAACCTTCAATTATAGTAATCCGACAATGGGGTAATCCGTTGATCTTTATCGCCAAATGCATATCCATCGCCACTGAGTTACTAAACCGTTGGCGATTGTTGACGAAGACGGTATAATACGTAAGTACCCTAAGTTTTCATCACTTCATACAAATGGAGAGATTTTTTTAGTTTCGATATTCTTTTGGAAATATGTGTGAATTCGATAATGTTTTAAAAGCTTTACGTTTCAAAAACTACTACACAAGCAAAAGAAATAATTTATAATCTCAAAATCTATTTAAGCAAATTAAAAGCAAAAAGTGATGTCGCTGAACTTATAACTCAACGAAAAATATTGAATTCCACACATTTTTCCTCCTTACCACCACCCCCCTCTTTACCCTTGAGGAATAAATCCAAAAATGATGACACAATCTGCGCAAATCCCTTAGCAAACATTCCACCCACCCCGACCTCCGTCTCGGCACCTTATCGGAAAATTTCGCCTGACACAATGCAAGAACTGTCTCTTAACCACACAGCAGAAAGAAGGACCATTTCTTCACCCGGAACCGAAGATTGCGTTTTCGGAGGGAGTTCTATGATGTGGTTCTTGAGAGGGGTCGAGGCGACGCCAGCCCAGGGGGGACGCGAGAGAGTTTTGCAAATTCTTCGGTTGCCATTAAATAGTCTTTACGCCAGGCACTAAGAAGAGTTACATTGTTTCTTCTTTCAGCTCGGTTTCTGCTTATCTTTAAAATTAGTCCCCCCCCTAATGATACTGGAACACTTAAAAGAAGGATGTTTGTCGGAAATCTGCATAGACGAAAGGAACAAAGAAAAGTCATTTAGTGAAGTACCACGATCTATCGCCGGTCCGATCTTGGAATTCTACGTCGGTGCTTTCTTTTTAGTGATGGATATCATTCATAGGTTGCCAGTTAAAAATAAGTTTATATATATATATATATATATA
>JAOUZG010011536.1:813503-840908 GCA_026289955.1 Argiope argentata | reverse complement strand
TTATATATATATATATATATATATATATATAACAGAATATTGAAAATGAACCTTTCATGGGATTATTAGGAGAGCACCATACAATTAAACAAGTTTCATTAAAAATATTTTTAATATTATAGAATATTGAAAATTGGTTTGTCTTGAAACTATGTTGAGATCACCATATAGTTCCAGATTAAACAAGTTTCATTTTCAGCGTTGAATTTTATTTTGCAGAAAATAAAAATAAGCAGATAATTAAATTGCCAGTCAGAACTAAAGCCGTGTTTGGCTACTTTTTAATTCATTAGGTTCCTACACAGAACTGTTAGTACAAAGTATAATGATAAAGATCTCCTTCGCACGTCACGATTTCTCTTTAATATCTTGAAATCAATTGTTTGGATTTTTGCTTGGCCCTTCCTAATCTTCAACTTAATTGTGCATCTTTTGTTGAAACTTGTAATGCCATGTATTTGAAGATGACAGATATTTTTTTATATTATGAACTTTTATGAATTCTGTAGATATAATTTATTATGCATTAATTTTCCATGGGAGAATAAAGATTTGTATTTATGGAGGGTGGGTACTGGAGAATTCAGAAGATACTATTTTAAAAAACAAAGAAATGTTTTTCATTTGATTGGTCAAGTTGCGACTGCGGGAGGGGAGGTATTCCATCTACAAACCTAATAATTTCCAGGAACCATTATGTTAAATGCACTAATTTCACTTAAGAACTTCTATGTTAAATGTGAAAATTTCACTGGAGAATCACTTCGTTAAATGTCCTAAATTCACTAAATAGCCACCATGTTAAATGGCCTAGTTCTACTTAAGTACCTTTCAGTTAAATATCCTAATTCCACTGAAGAACTGCTGTGTTAAATGTCCTAATTTCATTAAAGAATGATTGTGTTAAATGTCCTAATTCCCCTGAAAACATCCGTTTTAAATGTTCTAATTCCGCTTAAGAATCGCTATTCTAAATGTCCTAATTCCGCTTAAGAACCACTATATTAAATGTTCTAATTCCACTGGATAACCATTATATTAAATGTTCTAATTCCGCTGAAGAACCGCCGTGTTAAATATCCAAATTCTAATGAAGAAACACTGTATTAAATGTCCTAAATCCACTGAATCGCTACTATGTTAAATTCCTAATTCCTCTTAAGTACCTTTCTGTTAAATATCCTAATTACTCTGAAGAACCGCTGTGTTAAATGTTCTAATACCAATGAATTGCCAATATACTAAATATCCTAATTCTGCTTAAGAACCACTGTGTTAAATGTCCTAATTCCGCTTAAGAACCACTATATTAAGTGTCCTAATTCCTATTAAGAACCATTATATTAAATGTTCTGATTCTACTGAATAACCACTTTATTAAATGTTCTGATTCTACTGAATAACCACTTTATTAAATGTTCAAATTTCACTGAAGAACCGCTGTGTTAAATGTCCTAATTCTACTGAAGAACCGCTGTGTTAAATGTCCTTATTCCATTGAAGAACCACTATTTTAAATGTCCACATTCCATTGAAGAACCGTTGTGTTAAATGTCCTAATTCCACTGAAGAACCACCGTGTAAAATGTCCAAATTCTATTGAAGAACCACCGTGTTAAATGTCCAAATTCTATTGAAGAACCACTGTGTTAAATGTCCGTGGTGTCTCACTTTTTCAGTAACATAGTGAAGAACTAATATGTTAAATGTCCTTGCCCTACGGTTGAAGTCGTTTGAGGTCAAATAACAATCCACTAGTTTGGTGTAGGAGCTTTCAGAACAGAGTGTCAGCTTAAGTGTAGTTCATGTGATCTTACCATGATCCAAACTTGCTAGGACTGTCCCAAAATAACCGCAATATTTCTTTAATAATGGACGTAAATATAGTTACACTAAATTTATCCTCATCTGAAATTCAAAATGGAGTCAATTTACATTGCGTCACAGTATTATGACACACATAACTGCGCATGTCATATTGACCTATTCTATAAATCTTATCCAATATTCTGCTTTAAAATGCACTTTAGTGAGTATTGATGATAATAGATTTAGATTCTGTATCAAATTAATCAAATCAAGCCATTATTAACTAATATTAATGTCCTTGTAAAAATTAAAGATAATAAATTATCTCATGCAGGTACGCTTTCATTTCCATATCCTTGATAATAAAAAAAAATTCATTCCATTACTTTATTCGTAAAACATATACAATATTTTTATAAAATTAAAAAATATATATGTTTGCGAAATTTAGATTTCAAATTTATTCTCTTAAAAATATCATGCTTTAGAGACACAAGGGAATAAAAAAGACGACTCTTTTTTTTACGAAAATGTAATATTTTGAAGTCAACAAACATCAAAATTGTTTTTCTAAACAAACACAAGGACTTCATATCTCATTTTTTTTTCGTAAATAAATCAGGGAAATAAAAATATGTGAGTAAATATTTTGCTTTTCTAAACAGACTCTGATATTCATATCGTACTGTCTCATTTCCTGAGCTAGATCGAGTTTGTTTATTTACATTCGTTGTTTTACAAAGCAGTTGGAATTTGTGAGGATATTAGTCTATGTTAATATCTGTTGTCGTATAACTTTTTTTTAGCGAAATAAGTCCATGAATGCTGCATTTTCTGATACTCCCAAGTTATTTGAAAAGCTGGGAATTTTCATTTTGTAGGAAGGAAGGTGAAAAGCATAAAAAGGAATAAAAGAAAACAGTCGAATATGTAAGGAAGATGAAGGGGTTGGGGAGAAGAAATATGTAATTTGAAGTCTCAGTAGTTTATACAATCTGGTATTTCGAATTAATATTAAAATGGCGTGCAGATGAAATGGGCAAACAATTGAGTCACTAATAAAAATTCACAGTTCTATTAAAAAATTTAATTATGAATATTTAATAGAAATTTTTCGCACAGAAGTATCACGTCTTCCTCGTGTTCTGGAAGTCCTGGGTCGAGTCCTGGTTTGGGCATGGTTGTTCTTCTGTGTGCTATCTGTGAGATGTGTGACTGTGCCCCCCTGTAAAAACGGGTTGTGCAGGCAAATATGGTGAGTGTGTAGCAAAGTCGTACTCTTGGCCCTAGTTGGCGCTACTTCAAAAACAAGAGGCGCTCCTTTCGGCTTAAATCTACTACTGTATCAGCGAGGGGTTTGTCCATGGTAAGTGGCATTAGTAACAACAACATAGAAATCTGCAATTTTTTTAATGAGGCAATATACTGGAATTTACCTGTCTTCATTATTCACTTGAATATTTATCCTTAAATGGAAACCAGCTGGAATGGTCTCCCCAAAACTTTCTCGCGTACTCTCTAAACTTGTCATAGGAGAGAACGCCTAGAATGACGTTGGTGTACAGTTGCTACCAAATATTATTTGCATAAATTTAGCAATTTTGATCTATCTAACGTGCTATCCTTGGCGAGCTATCCCTGATCAAGAGGATCCAAATATCGAATTTCGGCCTTAGACAAGTTTTTCTTAACCCCTAAACAGGTTTGCCCTTATGCCGCAAGTGCATCGATTTATTGAATTTTGATAACTGTAAGCTAAAAATATACCATTCATAATGATTATAATTCAATATAAAAATTACTCCGAATACATAGATAAGTCATGTATTCAATGGATTTCCACTTGAAACAAAGTAAGAAAATATTCCTAAAATAGAAGGTGTCATCTTATTAGCGAGTAAAGAAAATAAACCAATTAAGTGTTTAAGCGATTGAATCAAAAATTGGATGCGAAACTGCTATTGTAGCTAAAAACTTTCATACCTAATTTGATATATTTAAGTCATAACATTTTGAATTAACACGTTTGCATGTTTCTATAAATACAGATCAACTTATAATTGCATTTCACTCTAACTTTGACGGGTGTCTACTCTATAGATATTAAATCTGTGTATCGGATCTTTTGTATCTAACTCTCTTCGTTTTGTAGCTATCGTGTTAACTTATATTTGAACGGGCAGACAGACGAACTACTTCTGAACAGATTACTCAAAGTTTGATTTTTTTAAAAAAAATCTGAGAAACTGGTATTGTGACGTCTCTTAAGAGTGAATAATAATCAACAACCTTTTAGTGTGATATTTTTAATAACTAATTAATTGCACACCTCACAGACACATACATATAAACTGCATAAAATTATTTCAGCATTAAATGGGCCGTTTGTTAACAGTTCCATATGTAAATCCTTATTCCCCGAAACACTCACCGGAGGGGGGGGGCACCTCGTAATTGAGGTTGAGATACTTCCGGTATGGTGGCTGAATCTCGCCACCCTTTATGGGTACACTAATGGGTGGGAGGTCAGATTCCTCCCATCGATGACGGGATTTACTTCCTTTGGGGAGGATTGTACCGTGGCCGGTGATGGCCATTAGGACTCAACCACAGTTCCCACTAATTGCTTTTACGGCGGTTTCAGTTTTTATGGTTAATCTGTGTGCCTTCGTGGCGAGTCATAGTGTCTATCTATGACTTCCCCGTAACGCATCGCTTTTCCACATAACACCATACACCCTTATGTCACTTCATCACAACTTCTCTCATTCTCGTCTCATTTTTTTCTTTTGAGTTCATACATAGAAGGCACTAATTAGTAAAGTGTGAAAATCGTATATCAAATTTCTCCTGTCTGGTTCAAAGCGTTTTTGAGTTATCTTCGTCATAGACAAACTAACATTTTCCAAAAACACTCCCCCCCCCGAATTTAGAGAGCTCTAAACCATAGAGATTCTCCAAAAGTGAAGAGTAAGAATTATCTTTGACGATTACTATACTTTCTCTGCGCTATGTATACGAGAAAGTAAAAAGGCCGTAATGCTGTTTTGTATAAACCTAATAAAATATCATTTGTCATCATAAGATTGTTACACATTTGTAAAGCTAGAATAATACCATCTGAAATAATTGCTTGATTTGATGTGTATTGTTTCAAATGCTAATTTTTCTTTTATGTGGATTTGTTTATTAACCTTTTAATTAACATCTTCATCAATTTGTAATTTTTGTAACAAGTTGCCATTCTAAGCTTCATAGAACTCTGTCACACTTTGTACCGTATTCATCAATCACAGTGTCTAGCTAATTTTCTCAGTGGAGAAAATTAGATTATTCTATACATCCCGTAATAAATATACTTAGGATATGTAACATCACTAGAGTCGACTTGGTGAATTTCGTTAGTTCTTCGATAAATGAGATCCGTTGCAGAAATTTGCAAATAAACGAATAAAAAAATCACCAAAATTTCGTTAAATGGAGAAAATTAGATTATTCGATACATCCTGTAATCCTGTAATAAATATACTTAAGATATGTAAGAGTCGACTTGGCGAATTTCGTTAGTTCTTCGATAAATGAGATCCGTTGCAGAAATTTGCAGATAAATGAATAAAAATCGCCAAAATTTCGTTAAATAGAGACTATATAATATAAGTGAGATTAAGATTCTGAAGAAAATTTCATTAAAGGGAAACTATTGCATTTCAATTCTTATAACTAATTCAAATAAACATATTGAAAGTTATACAATAACATATTTTTGTTTATTAGACAGAAATTGCTCGCGCTTAAAATTTATATGTTTATGAATGATGATATGTAAAGATAAATGATTGTTATCTCCACCAACAAAAAGAAAGGAATTGAAGAATTTATTGAAATTTAATGTTTTAATCTTCCATTAACTTGGAAAAATGTTATTTATAACTTAAAACTCTCAAGAGCTAGATGACTGAAATTCGAAACATAGTTGTAGATCCATATCGATTTTTAAAGCATATTTTTGAAAATTTTCCTTTTTTTAATTTTCTTTTTATGTAGCTAAGCAAAAGAGCCATAATTATAAAATGATTTTTACAATCGTACAGCCGTTGTCTTTCTTAGTAATGATTCTATTTTCCATCTTATCACACAATATACACACTATTGCATTTTTCAATTTTTGGACGAACCCTTTTTATCATGTGTTAATATCATGTAATCATGTGTTTTGGTTTGAGGTTTTTAAAGCGTAAAAAAAGCTATTTGTAGCTTTTGGGGCATTTATTTTTCGCTTTTAGGATTATAGAAAATAATGCCGCAGGTTGTCACATTTAGTGATTTATCGCCATAAAATAAACTAAAAATAAAAATTAAATTTGTAATTCAAAGGTTTAAGTCTATAGCAACGTTTTATTTTTTATTTATCTATTTGGAAATCATCGACTGTCTACATTTATTATCGCAAATACCTCCGTCAAATTTACCGACAACTCTACGAAGCTGTTTTTGCTTTTATTGCAATATAGAAAATATTTTTCACTTCGAACTGTTTTGGTTTAATTGCTTTATTTGTCAATTTTTTAACTCCTTATTTCGCCGCTATTGGTAATTTAATCTGTCTTAATAAATTAAAGACAATCATTTAATTACAGGCACATGGAACTTCCCTGGCTCTACGAAACACTGTTTTGAAGTCAAATAATTCGACCGATCATATTGTATATTTGATGAATCCCAAATCGAGGCGCCAATAGAGCCGAGAAAATTATGGCAACCCCTAAGGTTGTGTCTTAGAGAAATCCTACTATGAATTATACTGTTCGTATACGAATATACTGGTTGTACAGGAATATACTGTTCGTTTAAGAATATACTGCTCGTATACGAATAAACTGTTCATATAGGAATATACTGTTTGTATAGGAATATACTGTTCGTTTAAGAATATACTGTTCGTTTAAGAATATACTGTTCGTGTAGGAATATACTGTTCGTTTAAGAATATACAGTTTGTATAGGAATATACTGTTCGCATACGAATACACTGTTCGTTTAAGAACAGTGTATATTTGTATACGAACAGTGTAAATTTGTATACTGTTCGTATACGAATAAACTGTTCATATAGGAATATACTATTCGTATAAGAATTTTGTTAATCGTTTTCGGAAAGGCAGAGTCGATCCGAACAAGCTAAATAAAGGGGAGGGGGTTTCATACCTTCTGATTTCGTTGATTTGATCTAAATATACACGCAGAAGAATACTTCATATATATACGTACGAATAACAAATATTAAATACAAACGCAATATTACATTAACTTTGATCTTTTGTTTAAATTTTTATTGCGAAATATATACTGCCTAAAATAATAAAACGAACTGACTCCGGTACATGTATTATAATTTGAAAACTATTGCCAATAATTATAATGTTTTTAACAAATATTTATTTTTAGCTAGTACTTCATTTACACAGTTTTATTTTTTAATCTTTAAAAGCTGAAAACAAAAATAAAACTAAGCAAGAGAAACATAGAAAGAGGAAAAAATCGGGAGAGAAGATGGAAAAAAGAAACACCAGATGCTACTTTAAAGATTTCCTTTTCAAATGCGAAGGAAAAATAAAACGCCAAAAACTTAACGGAGCGGTGTGTTCGACGATATTTGTCGTGGAATAAAATCTATGCTAAAGTGCACATTTTCTGCTTTGCAAACACGCCAGCGGAGCGCTTAAAATCCTTTCCTAACAAGCTGTCCTACTTCCGAAGTGTGTAATCCCCTAGGAAATCGGATTTTATAACCAGCATCGTTAGTGAAGAGACACGTGCTGCAGGGGCATTTAAAAGTCCTGAACCAACAATACAAGCCATTTTTCCATTCGTTTTCGGAGAAATGGTTTGACCTGCTGCTGTTTAAAACTTTGTAGAATATTATGCGGAACATTACTCTGATGGTATTTTTGACTCTGGTTTTTTATTTATTTCTAGATATGTAAAATTTGGCGCGGGTTTTAATAGCATTTGGGACTTTTTGATTCTTCTGATGGAGTGCAATTTGTTTTCCATTTCGTTAGAAATGAAAGGCTGTTGAGGTAATTCTGGAGGTAGAAGAATTCGGAAGAGTATTTGGAATAAATAATGATTTACTTTCAAAACTTAAATTGTATTTGGTATCATTTTAATGATTTCCATTATAATCTGTATAATCTGCCTAGTTATAATACAGAATTGCTAGCATTGGTATTAGAATACAAAATTAATCATTTTTTAATCTAAATCTTTTGTTGTAAACTCATATGTCTCGTCTTTCGTCCCATTTTGTGAAATAATGTAAACAATACAAAAATATAGATAATATATAATGTAAACAATAAAAATATAGAATGACATTATATTTGTTTGTTACATTGTATTGTATAATTGAGTAATATATTTTTTCAAACTTCTGTGACGTAGTAAATTTTACTATTTCATAAAAAATTCAAAAGAAAAAAACAACATCAAACTTCCATTCATAGATTAAATCATAATCTGAGATATCATTTAGATATATATTTTATTGTACAGAAAATTCAAAATTCCTACACGCAAAGTTTAAATTTTTATGTTAGACTGTAGTAAACATTAATGAACTGAAGTCTGCAAATTTTACTATGTTATAACAAATTCAAGCGAGAAAAAAAACATCGAACTTCCATTCATAGATTAACTCATAATCTGAGACATGCTTTAGATATATATTTTATTGTACAGGAAATTAAAACTTCCTATAAAGCAAAGTTTTCATTTTTTTATGTTAGACTGTAGTAAATATTAATGAACTGAAGTCTGCAATTTCTATTGCTTCAAACCAATTTGAATAATTTTGGTTAGAGTGATTGTGAACGTTATGAATGGTGCGCAACAAATAATCATTTGTCCCCTTAAATATTCTAAAAATGTGTATTGGGTTTCTACCACAGATTTATTTAGTTTCTTTGTGACAGTCATACCCATTCTAGGCCCCTCCCCATTTAGTTATAATTTCCCCAAAAATTGAATACAGTCGTGTAGGATTTGACACCGATTGGAACCTCTCTCTAGATCCCTGGAGGGTTTGTCGTCTCTTTCTTTATTTTTATATTTTTGATTATATTTTTCCAATCTTCTATCTTGTGCTCATCCATCTGGTTAGATAATTTATTGTTATAGGCATCGGGACATAGTATGTCATTCTTTTAAGTGATAATCATACCCGGGATGCCGAAAACAAGATAACAGATTGTCTTTAGAACAATGTGGATTAGCAGATATATTTAGAGGTTATAAGCAGTCATATGAGATGAAATAAATTTCGAAATCGGTACAATGATTGCAGTTGGGGTTCTGTGCTCTGAATTTTGCCATAAAGAATGTAGAGTGAAGTAAAGTCTTTTCTTGAAAATGGCAGGAAGCAGAGGACAAGAGGCCATCGATAACGTATTAAAGGATCTTGAACTTTCGTATGAAGTATTAAACAAATTGACAAAATTTGTTGTTGTTAGTTACGGCACTTTTTCAAACCCTCTGACAGGCCTATCAGCGATTTAAACCAATTGAGCGTCTCTCATTTTTCAGTAGCGCCAACTAGGGCCGAGAGTATGACTTAGCTACACACAAGTCACAACCCTTTTTATGACCTGGAACAGAGACCGATCACCTCTTACCCAGTCCCCCCAGTGGTATTATTCTCGACATGGAGGACTTTATGATCAAGACAGAATTAAAGAGCACCAGCCACCATACACTCGACGAATTTCCGGTCGGAAAGGTTCGAACTCGCAACCTAAGGAATACAAGTCCAACGTTCTACCAACCAGGCTATCTCTGCCTACGAAATGTGTAAATTGGCTGATAAGTGCCATTGATTTTCACAGTGTAAAGTACAGAATGATATAAAATTTTTGAAATTTTTGCTATAAATAGCATGTAGCAGGATTGAAGTAACCATTGAGGCCATATATAGAAATTATACACTTTCATATGAAATAAAAATGGCAGATTGTGTAAAGAAAGGTTTTTGAATATTGTTTTAACTATGCAAATTTATCATGCATGTATTTTTATTTAATATTTGATTGTTGGAAACTGAAATATAATTTCTTGAGCGAGAGTGTGTAAAGTTGGTATTTTTTTAGTTTTTTTCTCTATATATTATGTCACAAAAATTTGATTGGTTTATGGTAGAAATCATCCTTCTGTTGATTAAAAAAATTTCTTTATAATATTAATTCAGTATTTATACAAATTCACCTAAATTTTTGCAATTATTTATTAATATTCTTATGCCGGCTTTCTGGCACAGAGGTAGCGCGTCTTCCTTGTGTTCTGGGAGTCCCGGTTCGGGCATGGTTGTTCTTCTGTGTGCTATCTGTGAGATGTGCGACTGTGCCTCCCTGTAAAAAGGGGCTGTGCAAGCAAATGCGATGAGTGTGTAGCCGAGTCGTACTCTTGACCCTAGTTGGCGCTGCTTCAAAAAACAAGAGACGCTCTTTTCGGCTTAAATCTGCTGCTGAATCAGTGGGGGGGGCTTATCCATAGGCAAGTGCCATAAGTAACAACAACATATTTTTTTATTTCCAACTAGAAATACATAATTGTCCTGAAATTCTAACTATTTCATTGTTTCACCAGATATTTAAACCAGTATTTTCTGCTACTTCTGAAAGCTAAAGAAAAGTAGACTCCTAAACTTTTTAAAGAGTCATATCTACAAATCATGAAAAATTACATCATTTATCTATTTCATTAGTAGTAATTTAAAACAGTAATTATAACAGTATTTCTAACGAATAATTACAAACTCAACTAGCATGTGATAATTATCTCCTTTTTTTTTCTATAATTTGATTAACATTTCATTTTCTAATCGGAAAATAGCTCATATATTTATCTATAATTTTCTTTATTGAAAACATGTTTATTTTAATTTATTACTGAATCTTATTAGGTAACATGTTTACTGTATCTTATTAGCAAACAAGCTTGGATCGTTGTTGTTTTTATTACCGAAGAAAATAGGCCATAATAAGTTTTGAAAGCGAATATTTCATTCGAAATCATCGAGGCTGAGAATCGATTTAAAAAATACCTTTGGAATAATTCTGGCCGAAAATTAATTACACGCATGATTCATGGTTTAGGAAATTTTTGGGTTTTCATTTTATTTTGTTCTTTTTTCCTTCTTCTAGTTATGAATAGAATTTTACTGTATTACTTCAGTTTTTTTTATAACTAAACTTACTTTTAAAAATACACTGTTTTGCTTCCAAATTAAAAATTAATGAGGTAATAGGTTTTCGATTTATTTATTATAAATCAGCTTATATCGCTTTTGTAGCGTGGGATGAAAATATGTTCATGTATTATCATGGTTTTACAATGCACTGAAAAGCATTACAGCCATATTTGTTTGAATTCGGATTTTTAAAAAATAATTATGTGTTTAAAATGTTTTTAAATGTGGGATCATTGACGGCTTATCTCAATTTCCCAATGTAAATAACTTTTATTAAAAAGGGTTAAAAACAATTCGTAAATTTCTTAAAAACAACTTTCATTAAATCTCTCCTTATGCTTTCATCATTGGGAACAAACAATGTTCCTTTTTACAAATATTTTTTACGGAGCAAATATTAGAATTAGTACACTATCATCTATCTCAGATCACGTAATATAAATATTATTTTAAACTAAGTTAGAATCTGTTTGATATGAGTCCTAGACTCAATTCTTACTCTAGTAAAAGTAAATTTACAATTTTTGCTGCTTTCATTTGTTTCAAACCTGTAATATTGCTTTTCTGCAAAGTTAGTCTCATTGATGTAAAGTGAAATTTACAAGTAGTAGATGCTATATGTCATTGAGGCTTGGCCTTATTTATTGGCGATGTGTTGACGAATTTGGCGACCAAAAAAAGATTCTCGAGGATACAAGAAATTTGATTGCAGCCTTTAATAGGAGGTGATGCCTGAAAATCCATTTAGAGAATTTCATTGATGTCGCTTCCTGTTTTATAACTTATATGAAGTGGAGTAACTCTCTCTAGCATTGCTGAGGAAATCTTTCATATTTAACGATTCACGATTTGCTTGCATTGTTTGTTTTTTCAAATGTTTCTGTTAATGTACATCTGGTTTCTATTTTTCTTGTCTTTTCTCAGTTTTTCAGAAATATTCTTAGAACAGAGTTATATGTTTTATTATCCATCACATTTTACTTCTCTACAATGTTCTCACAGGCTACTAGCATAACACATTTAATGTAGTTTGATGTTTTAAATAGTTTCCACAATCTGCGGAGTGTTAAAGAAGGTGAAGGGGGGGAATTGGCGACAAGGAAAATTTAAAATAACGCAATTCATCCAAATATCGATATTTAATTTTTTTATTGATTATAA
Source organism: Argiope argentata (assembly GCA_026289955.1). Classification (NCBI taxonomy): domain Eukaryota; kingdom Metazoa; phylum Arthropoda; class Arachnida; order Araneae; family Araneidae; genus Argiope; species Argiope argentata. The sequence continues at coordinate 828,694 of JAOUZG010011536.1, read as the reverse complement.
AATTTCTTTTCCTAACATTAAAGAAATGTGATTGGTATATTTTCGCTGTAAAAGTCCCCCAAAACAATAAAAAAAACACCCTTTCATTGATTTATCTCTTTCAATCTCATTATTCGCTCGTCTAGTTAAAAAAGAAAAGAGCTTCTACTCAAAAACGGTTGACTAATGTTTTATGCAGAAGATAAGATATAGCAGAAGCGAAAGTTTGCAAATCGTCTAACACTTACGCTACATCGTATTTATCATTACCGTTTGCTATAATTTAATTCCGTTTTTGTCTGCCTGAATTCACGATAAAAAGAAGCAAAAGAAAAGAATTCAGCTTCATCTAAATCATTTTCCTTCAGTCTTCCATGCCAGAGTTGGTCTCTGAACGTGAAAAAGCAAAAAAAGGCGGCGGTCAATTAAAAGACCATTTGTTTCTGTGGCTGCAATTTACCAATTGTGTACAACGACCCCTGATTGCATGAAAGCCATAACCCTTTAACAAGCCGCGATGGCGAATGATCACGTGTTATGCTGAAACGATCCAGAAACTTTCGCTTGTATTGCTGTCGAATTGCCATAAAGAAGTATGAAAAATGTATTAAAAATGTATTGCTGTCGAATTGCCATAAAGAAGTATGAAAAATGTATTAAAAATGTATTGCTGTCGAATTGCCATAAAGAAGTATGAAAAATGTATTGCTGTCGAATTGCCATAAAGAAGTATGAAAAATGTATTAAAAATGTATTTGAAGTTTACATTTCAACTTGATTACTAAGCCTTAACATATTTCACTATAACCTTTATACTCAAAAATGCTAATATTTAATATTTTTCAAGAACCATCGATTCAAAGTACGATTTTTACAATTTAATTTTTCCAAATCTGATTTTTGACACTTTTCCATTCAATCCTTATGACATTAACTGAAATCCATAGGCAACATTTTTACAACAGTTTTCAAGAAGAAATACGATTCAAAGTACGATTTTCACAATTTAAATTTTCCAAATTTAATTTTTGACTCTTTTTTATTTAATCGTTATGACACTAACTGAAATTTATGAGCAACATTTTTATAATAATTTTCAAGAACCTTCGATTCAAAGGATTTTTACAATTTAAATTCTCCAAATTTAATTTTCGACGCTTTTCTTTTAAATTATTATGACACCAACTGAAAACCATGGCAACATTTTTATAATAGTTTTCAAGAAACTTCGATTCAAAGTAGGATTTTTACAATTTAAATTTTTTTAAATTAAATTTTTACTTCAAATTCGAATAGAAATCTGTATATTTGATGTGACGTCCGTATAAGAAATTTCAATGGTCTAACTTAATTCTTTTTTTTAGTTATTTTTGGGACAAACCGACGGACATTTCCCAAAAATGTGTTTTTCGAACCTCAATGATATCTAAGACGCGGAGATTCGTCAAAACCTCAATTTCTAATTTTTTAATGATGACTTTACTTGAGGGATCTTACATATACAAGAAAATCAAAACAATGAGTTCCAAAAATGTGTTTTTTATCTCAAAGTTATCTACGATGCGGAGATTCGATTTTCCTTTTTCTTTTTTTTATTTCTAATTTTTTAGTGATGACTTTACTTTATGAATATTACATATACCAAAACGTCAAAACAACTCAATTTTTTTTTTGTGTTATCTTTGTCACAAACTGACGGACATTTTCCAAAAATGTGTTTTTCGAACTCAAAGAGATCTAGAACACAAAGATTCGTCAAAATCTCAATTTCTAATTTTTTAGTGATGTCTTTACAGTATGGATCTAATATATACAAGAAAGTCAAAACAACTCAATTCTTTTTTTAGTTATCTTTGTCACAAACCGACGAACATTTTCCAAAAATGTATTTTTTTTTTTTATCTCAAAAATATCTAAAACGCGGAGATTCGTCAAAATCTCAATTTCTAATTTTTTAGTGAGGACTTTACTTTACGAGTCTTACATATACAAGAAAGTAAAAATAATCAAAATTTAGAAAAATTACTCACAAATTTGATTGATGTAACATAATTTTTTAAATTTAAAAAAGCGTAAAAATTATTTCTACATCCTATGATTTTTGATATTTATAGAGAGAAAACATAAATCTCACTTAGTTTTAAATTAATTAAAATTTTAATTATATTAATTATGATTCCCACACTCTAAAATGAAAATTTTGTTTACTGTAAGTCTAGCAGTCTGGTCTCTTGAGCTCAAAAGCAAGAATATTTTCCTTTGCTATTTAATAATGAAATCAGAAATAACAATGGTGAATCTTAAGACTTTTCACCTCTTTATTCCAAATCGTTAAATAATGTAAAGAAAGATAAAATTAATACGGCGTCGTTAAAACTCTGAACCCTTATATGCTCTCTGAAGTCATAAAAACTCTTACTAACCGAGTCGTTCTTTCTCCACAAATATTAAAAGGGAACAACTCTGACATTTAAAGAGACTTTTAAAAGCCCTCCCGCGTTAAAAGATCTTGAAACCTTTTCGCAAAAGAGGCAAAACAAATTTGACCCCGAGGGAATGCTCATTTTGAATAATTTGGGGGTGGGAACACTTTAGAACAAGAACACTTAAAACTTTATGGCTTCGGGCGGCGAGAAGTGCAAGACGTTCCCTCTTGTTGAAGACCTTGGATTTGTTGGAGCAAAGTGAATCACAATGCGAATTGATTTTGTGACGGATTAAAATGCTATGGTGGACGTGGTATACTTCTGGGGCTTTCTGATAATGCAAATGAGGGATTTCCATAGGTTATTACGCCCTGGCTTTACTGTCAGCTTGGTATCTCACTACTCAGACACATTTCTCTCAATCATAGCATGCTGGATGCACGATCATTTGAAATTGCCTTTTTCGTTGCATATAAAACTCAAGTTATTGTTGTTGTTTCTAATGGCACTTGATATGCACAAGCACGCCGATGGCCGTCAGCGATTTTAAGCTGAATTAGCGTCTCTTATTTTTGAAGTAGCGTCAATTAGGGTCAAGAGTATGATTTAGCTACTCATTCATCACATTCATTTGCACAGCTCCTTATTACAGGGGGGAGGAACTCATTCATACACCTTACAGATAGAACACACAACACCGCTTCATTCCCCTGCAACTATAACCACCTGGTTATTTAAACAGTGAAATGGGCATGAAGTGGAAGATATAATGAATGTGACTGTTGTTAGACGTCACACAATTATCGGTTAGAATTTAATAATAATAGGCGTATTAGTTTTGAATTAAAGAAAGCTGGAGGCAGTGAGCTGTTTGAAATTTAAATGGAAAGTGGCTTTGTCTAATTAAGCTAGCTATTGGAGATAAACTGAAGACTTGTGCTAATTCATAAAGACATACTTAGAGTTTGTTTAAAATTACAAATTTCTGAGAAATATTGCAAAAATACAAAAGAAAAATTTAGGGACGAGGACAGAAACAATAATAAAAAAGAAAAACAAAAAAATTGGTATGTACAAACACAAAAATAACAGAAAAAAAGGTATGGATTTGTAGAGCTACGGAAGAACAACCATGCCCGAAATGGGACTCGAACCCATGACGCCCAGCTCTCGGGAAAGATGTGCTACTCCTATATCAGAACGCCGGCTTTAAAGTTGTTCTTTTTATTAGAATACGAAACTGTAGATTCACAAGGTTTTCAGTTTGAACCATTTTTTAATAACCCTGAGAACTTTCAAAAGACGTCAACGCAAGTGGTTTCCCCAAATCTTTCTCACATATTCGCTATTAAATTTGTCATATCAGACAGAGAAGGGGCTGTACATGGCACTGGCGTAGAGTAGTTACGAAGTATTAACTTTAGAGTGAATTTACTGACAATCGCATCATCCTAGGTTAGCTATATGACGATTAATTCCTGATATATGTTAATAGGATTTGTGTTTAGACATATTTTGTTGTTGCTGTTGTTGTTACTAATGGCACTTGCCATTTACAAGCACGGAACGACCGTCTCTTGCTTTAGAGTAGCGTCAACTAGGCCCCAGAGTACATCCTAGCTACTTATTTAGCACATTGGTTTACACAGCCCCATTTTACAGGGGTCACATTTACACACCTTACAGATAGCACACAGAAGAACAACCATGACCAAATAGAGACTCGAACCTGACACGTCAAATCACGGAGAAGACGCGCTACCCCTATGCCAAGATGCTGGCTTAAAATATAAGTACTGTTCGTTTCAGTATCCAGAGCCTACTGCACGAAAAGGTGAGAACAAAAGATGAACGCATTTTCGGAAGTTTACGACATATTTTAACTTGATTTTATCCCTATTAGATTTTTTTTTCTTCATTTTTGTCACGCGTATGTATTTTTTTTGACCTACAGTTTTATTTTATATCGAAATTGCATATTCATAGCTTTTGTAACTAATTCAAAAGTGCAAAAAAAGCCTTTAGAGGTGACACGAAGAATACTTTCTATAACATCTTTAAAGGTGACTGACATTATCTCCCGTTGTTAATATCAAAATGGTATCAAACAATACAATAAAGAATTAATTCATTGGAAATTGTCTTCCAAAAACTTTTTCGCATACTCTCTAATATATCTGTCGGGCCAAAGAACGCCTTACATGGTATCAATGTACAATACGGTATTATTGTACTTTAATAAAATTATTATTCTACATTAATACTAACAATATATTATTGTACGCTAGTACCAAAAATCCATTATTATTGTACGTTAATACCAACAATATGTAATTATTGTACGTTAATACCACGCCGAATAATAATTTTTGGCTTGAATTTAGCATTTTTACTATATCTCTCATGTCATCTTTGGAGAGTTAATTGGCAATTAATCCCTTAGATTGATGCGTTAACATTATCCAAGAAATCGAAATTGTGTCTTTAGATTGAAAAAAATTGATGCAAAACTACACTTGTGGTCACAAAAACGCATACCATATTCAATATATTTAAATCAGGGCATTTTTGAACTATCGGACTTTTATGTTTCTGAATGAACAGATTGATAGATAATCAATCGATAGTTGATTTTTTTCTCAAAATTTGATAAATGTCTACACTATAGATGCTAAATTTATGTAGCGAATTTTATTTTATATCTAGTTCTCTTCGTTTTGCAATTATAGTGTTTAATTATATTCAAAAGGACAGACTTTCCTTGAACAGATTTTACACAAAATTTGATTTAAAAAAATCTGCGAATTTGGTTTAAATATGGTACACAAAATTTCAACCATCTAGTTCAAAGTGTTTTAAAGTTATTTTCATCACAGATTGACAGACATTTTCCAAAAATGGGTTTTTTTCAAATTTATTGTGGTTTAAAACGTGAAGATTCGACAATGATTGAATTAACCATGCTGGCAAACAGCATTAAAAATTTGTAACTATATAATAATTGATGTTGAATTTTCAGTGTAATTAAATATCAAAGTAAATTTAAAGTCAAAAATAGTAACACACTGTTAAAAATAATTATGATGGAATTGTAGTTCTGTAACCTTTATAAATAAACCGCCATTGGCTTTAAATAATGGTGTATAAGAACAAGTAGAATTATATATTGAATTAATTTATCTTGATAGTTCTGCTCAAAGTTTTTTTCTTATAAATATTAAGGAAAATAAAATAGACATTATGAAATTTTAGTTATTCCGTGTTATCCTTCTACGTTACCATACTTTAGGTGCAGGTGTATTGGTACAGAAGTAGCGCTTCTTCCTCGTCATCTGAGCGTTCAAGGTTCGAGTCCCGGTTAGGGCATGATTGTTCTTCTGTGTTCTATCTGTGAGACATTTGAATTTCCCCCTCCTGTGAAAAAGGGCTGAGCAAGCGAAAGTGATCAGTGAATAACAAAATTCTTTCTCTTGACCCTAGTTAACGTTACTTCAAAACAACATACGCTTATTTTGGCTTAAATAAGTTGAGGCATCAGCGGGCTTGTCTATGGCAAGTGACATTAGTAACAACAACAACATACTTTTAGTGAAAATCCTTCTCTCTCCCTCTCTCTCTCTCTCTTTCAAGAGTAGCTTTAAAGCCGGCGTCCTGGCATAAGGATTATGCGTCTTTCACGGGAACCGGGCATCCCCGGTTCGGGTAAGGTTGTTCTTCTGTGTTCTATCTGTAAGGTGTAGGAATGTGCTACCAGTAAAAAGGGGCTATGCATGTGACTGTGATGAGTGAGTAGCTAAGTCGTACTCATTGCACTAGTTGACGCTATATCATAACAAGAGACGCTCCTTTCGGCTTAAAACTCAGCAAAGTGCCACTAACAAGAACAACAACAACAACTTTCATAGTTGCATTAATTCTCAAACAAACTAATTACAATTTTAAGAAATGTTTGCGTAGGCTCGAGGCATCCAAAATAGAAGGAAAGACAATTATTTTTAAATACCTATGGGATTTTTCTCCTTTCCGGTATCAGAAAATCTAAAACCAAACCCGAATACCCAATAGCATTGTAATCTACCACAAAATATATTCACATCCTTCTACGCTTATCTTCAATAAATCCATTTTCAGCTCGCTTTAAACAAGAGAAAAGTTCTAAAATTCTTCCTACCGGAGACCCTGCTTTAAGCGTTGCTGTTCTTCGATTAATAAAATATTCACTCTCGGAATTATTCAAAATGAACACTCCCTGGAGGTTGAAATCATTTTACTCTTTTCACAAAGGTACTTAAGTTCGTTTCCTCCCTTAAAAGAAACCTTTTAGGTTTATATTTCAGAGGAGTTCTATTTTTAATTTTTATGCAAATAAAAAGGCTTGGGGGATCTGAGACTTAATGTTTAGAGGAAAACATTAAAACGATTTTCTGGTGCTAATGGTTGCATATTAATTTCAGTCTTTTTATTTTCGTTATTTAAAGAATCAGGATAAAGAATATGCCTATGTATTAGGATTAAATTTTATTGTTTTGAATAATTCTAAGTAATTTAGTATTGTTTCTTTTATGAGTGTATTTTAATTCAATCATTTACAACGTATCCAAAAGAATCCATTGAAATGAGATGTTTGAAATCGCTGTAATTATTTATTTAAGTTTATTCATTTTCTTAATTGTGTATTATATCGCCTTAATTTATTCACCTTTTACTTTCTCTAAAGTAGCAAACTCACTCAATTTTAATCGCGAGTAAAATATGCAGTTTTTTTTTATGTTAATGTCACAAAAATACTTTACTAAAATAATTTTATTTGCTTCATTTTGACTATTTTTCCTACTTGAAATAAATACCTGATATAATCTAGAAATTAGGTGTTTGAGACCAATTAGAGTGGATGTATATATATAGGATATCCCACAGAGATTTTTTATTTAACCATCATCTGCCTTCATTTTGTTTTATCAACACCCGATGATATATTAAATCAAAGCAAAAGGTTAGATCATTTTCAGAGGACGATACTTTTGTAAAAGGTTAGATCATTCCCAGGGGACGATACTTTTAATTAGTACTACATTCCAGAACAACGCCATCTATCGAACTTTTGAAAGACTGTCCCAATTGGTATTGAGCCAGAGGCCCCACTAACATCCGAAAGAGAAGGGGCTCTCCACGCGTTAGTGGTTCTCTCTCGCAATGCTACGCGGCTACGCGGTAATATGTTTTCAGTCATAATGTTTTCCTACTTATAATATCCACCTAGAGGAAATAATACAACTTTCTGTTTATTTAATATCTCCATGTTTTAATTCTCTTTAATATTTCCCTGTAAATATTCCCCTTTAAATCTAAATAAATTCTTTTATCTTTTTAAAGAAGTCTCTTCATCCTTCGTTTGCATTATTTTAATCTTGCTTTAGAAACTAACCCGTAAATATTAAAAAAACCCTACACATCATGCCACTAAAATCTCGCTGTCTGAAGAGTCTAATTTTTTTAGAAGGTTTGGTTAGACTCCCACATATATATATTGATTAGGGGTATAATTATCCAGAGATTCTTTGACATGTTATATTTTAATAAAAAATTTACAATATTTCATAAATTTACGAATAAAAACATTCTTCTACTTCTAGTTTTTAAAAAATGCATCTCAATAATGATAATCATGTGTCTCATATTATGCTGTACCGCTTTGAGAAAGGGTGGAAAGCAAAGCTGTCATTTCCTCATCTCAATGAAATTTCGGCGAGGCCGCTATCATTGAAAGTGGATTCAGAATATGGTTTACCGGCTTCACATCTGACGACATTAACTTAAAAGATAAGACAGAAAGTAGTCGAATTGGATTTCGACAACCAGACACTTTTTATTGCTACGGAAGAAGACGAAAACTTGTCAACTCCAATGCTAGCCGACAACTTCAGAGTGGACAATTCAACCACTCATTGCCTTCACAAAGAGTTTGGAAAGGTATGTATGGGTTCCCCACGAGCTCATCGACAACAGTAAAGCCGGGCGTATCAAAATTTTCAGCGATCCGCTCCAACGAAACGAGAGAGTTCCGTTTTCTGAACGATCTTATCACTGGGATGAATCATGGCTTCTCTTAAAAATCCCAAAAGAAAGTAATTCTATGCTTCGCTTGGAATTTTACTAACACGAATAACGAAGGGCATGCACTGTAAAAAAAACAATATGGTGTGTTTGGTGTGTTAATCATTAACACGATTTGATATTCGTGGAACGGCGACATTGAGCGTCAACGGCAGTGTATTCACATAAAGATGCCAAACGGCAATTCATCATCAACCAAGTTATCTCTCTGGCTCAAATCCACTGCCTTCAAGCTGCGATCGAAACGAAAAGACCGCACAGAAAGAATTGAATTGTCTTCTACAACGACGATAAACGCCTGATAATTATGCACCAACCCAATATATATAAAAAGTGTGTGTAACTCATAATTTTTGTTTAAAGCAGAAGGTAGTTTCGAAGACAGAAATATGACACTTTGAATTTTTTTTATTTTGTTCTCTCACGGGGAGGCACGATCTATTTAGAAGATGCGAGGACAAGGCTTGTTCGCTCACATTTTGGCATAAAAGCAGATGGTTAAAGAGAGCGAAATTAATTATCCTCAGTCTTATAAACCGTGATATTCTGACAGGGATATATCTACACGCCTCGAAGCAGAAAAGGGAAACGCAGGAATCTTTTAGAAGAGTTTTTTTGGATCTGTAATTCCTTGACCCTTCACTCGGGGCTGACCGCGGACTTAAAGCCTTTTCACAAAGCTTTTGTTGCATTAATTAAACAGTAAAAGTGGAATGGGATCAGAAAATAAGACAATATTTTAGTGTGAAGTTAATATGGGCTAAATTAAGGTAAAACTTTGTAAATTAATTAGAGTTTAAAATATCATTGCATATAAATCGGTTTGAGTCAATTTTTTTAAGAATCAAGCCTTATGTTCTTATGTTTTCTTTATGTTTCCTGAATTTAAATTAGATCTTTCAGATTATATGCTAAAATGAAAACAATTTATACCTTTTAACATACTTTTTCTCTAATACATGCTTGAAATCTGCAGTACATTATAATAACTACCAATACAGTGCCTTCTATTTTAACTCGACATTTTACCAGCAGTTGCTTTTATGATTCACAGGACAGTGGCCGAGTGTAGTATGCTCTTCTAGATAAATGGAAGGCTCAGTATTCAATGAAAAATGAGATAATGCGAATTATAACAATAAGTTTTGGTATAAAAACTTTGTCCCTGTAATTACAAGCAAATAAATTACTTTGTAGAACTCTAGCCTATACGGCTTTATAGATATACGGCCTGCCCTTCCTCCACATTAAGCCGGATATTCTAGAGTGTGCTGTATAAACCATGCTTTCTTAAAATACTGCATAATTATTGAATAAATTACATTAATATTTTAAAAACTCACCGAAACATTTCTTGTATTTTTTTTTTAAGATTTAAGGAAATACATGGATAAGAATTAAAAGGATGCTGGGAAAGAATAATATTTGAATAATATGTACATATTTTTATGAATTTTAAATATATTTTCTTTCTTTCTAAATGTGAGAACTCGCATTTAACATTAGAGAGCGATTGAGTTTCAGAGTTTTAGAGTGATTGCTTTTTTATTTTATTATATAAGCATATATTTTATTTAATTATATAAGCTAAAATAATATTTACACCAGTGATTCATTATCCATCCACTCGGCACGGGGACTCAATTGAGCATTACTTTTATAATACTTCATTTTTATTTATTAATGGATCAGGAAATAACATTTTAGAAGGAAGTTACTGCAGTCTAAATTGAGACTAAACTTTGGGTATTAATTACATTTAAAATTAGTATTTAAAATATGATTACATGTTTAGCATTCAACAAGTAAATTTGTTTGTGAAGTCTTCTATTATAAATATTCATTATGTTTTATATACTTCACATTTTGTTTACAAATGCTGAGGAGTGAAAAAAGTTTTTATGATGCTTTTTTTTTGACAAATAATTATATGGTTTTTCTTTTCTCCAAAATTTATTGAAAACACATTATATGCGTTTCGAAGAATACTTTGGGTATATCATTTAGCTACAAATAATTTTAAACTCTAGAAAACCTTTTTGTAAATTTCAAAAAAAATCCTAATTACAAAAATTACACGTGCCTAAGAAGCCAATTCGTATCATTTTTTAAAAAAACACTCCAAATTTAAGTATTAAGCCAGAAGAGGAAAAATAATAGAGTTCATTAAAAAATGCATATACTCTTTCAGAAAGAAACGCTATTAACTCTAAGAATGAAAGCGCATTCTTTCATTATCTGCATAATATGCATATTTGTTTAACTCGTTATCTTAATGTTAGACATCAGTACTTAAAAAAAAACAGGATTATCTTAACCTTAATTACCAAATTTCTTTTTTTTCCCTTTAAATCGATCAATACCCAAAGAAACTTGACTATGGTTAATTCGGTTTTTAGTTGATTCTATTCTGCATAACGCGATCCAATTTGAGAAAAGAACTGCTATTCATTACCTACTTTTCACCGCCAAATTGCATGCACGCGATTGAATTCTGGGAGGTTTCTTTGTGCTTCTTTTACTCAACCCCCCCCCCCCCCCGTCTTCCTATCCCTTTCTAGATCTCTAGAAACAAAATGGAGCCTTGTTTCTGGAACAGAGTAATAGATTCACATGTGATTAATCTTTCCAATAAACTATCCAATTCTTTTTTTACTGGGGTCATTTAAATGCCAACCCCACAGGTAGATACGTGACGGAGATTGATAAAATTTCATTTTCCTACCCCCATGTTTCTTCTTGACAAAGAAGGAGTGCTTTGTTGTGTCTGAAATTAACACACGTCTGTGTCTGTCTGGATGCTACATGATTTTTGAAAGACGCGTTGTGAGTGCATAAATGTAACGTATCTTAAGGTATCTTTTTTTAATGGAAAGTATGTGCTGTTGCGTCTTATCAATCCTGCAAATGAAAAAGAAGGTTGTCAGTGTTCATAACGGAAATTTTGAAATATGTGAACTCTTACTGGTTTTATTTGTGGGCTTTAGTATCTCGTGATCTCTTGAAATATGCGGGTAAAAAGCAATTTGTCTGTAGTTTTATTTATTTGTATTTATGTTTTTTATGAAGAAAGCTGAGCTTTGTAAAAACTAAAAAATGAAAAGAAATTTGAATGTTTAGATTTAAAGAAAGGTGAATGTTGGTACTTTCGTATTAGACCGTCGACACCAACGGTTTAGTAACTCATTGGCGACGGATTCAAATTTGGCGATAAACCGTCGACACAAACGAAACCAACAAAATGGCAAACAACAGTTAAAATTTCAATAATTTTTTTAAAAAATGGCGGTTTTTTGCCATTATTGGCCGTTTAGTAAGCCTTCAAGTTTGGCGATAAATATCGAAGGTCAAATAAGTAAGTACCTGAATGTTTTATCACCAAAATCAAATATTGCCAATGACCATGGGTTTATCTATTGTAATCAGTGGGTGTGATCTCCCCAAAACTTTCTCGCATAGCTTCTAATAAACTTGTCATAGCAAGTAGGAACTTATTTGGCTTATAATATTTGGGGAGAATTTACCATTTTTACTGGATCTATCGAGTTAGTTATTGGCGAGTGATTTGGCGATTAATTCCTGGAAAGCCGTTAAAAGTATCCAAATATCGGGTTTGTATTTTAGAATTATTTTTCTCCACCGACTGAAAAAAAATTTGGCACAAAATGGCATTGCAGTCATAATTTCACATACTAAATTTGATATATTTAAGTTTTTTTCATTTTTGGATTGCCGCGTTTATATGTTTCTGAAAGTACCGACTGAGAGACGGACAACCATCTGTTGAATTTGGCTGAAAATTGAATAGGTGTCTACAGTGCAGTACAATTAAATATGTGTATAGAATTTTCTAGCTAGCTCTCTTCGTTCTGTGATTCGTTCTTATATTCGAACCGGCGTAGAGAATAGATGTTACACACAATTTCATATAAATTTGCAAATTTGGTATATGGTAAGACCGTATATCAAATTTCATCAATCTAGTTCAAAGCAGTTTTCAGTTATCTTTGTCATAGAGAGACAGACGGACATTTTTCAAAAATGTCCTTTCCAAGATAAATATATAAAACATGAAGTTAAGGCATTTAAATTTTTGACAATTATAATTCTAGCATTTTCTGTATGTCATGAAAAGAAAATTATTATTTTATACGACCATATTAAAAGAGTAGATTGTCCAGCCAGACTTATTTTTTTAAATTACATGACATTATTGCCGGCGTCCTGGCATAGGGATAGCGCGTCTTCTCCGCAATCTGTGCATCCCAGGTTCGAGTCCCGGTTCGGGTATGGTTGCTCATCTGTGTGCTATCCGTGAGGTGTGTGAATGTGCCCCCCTGTAAAAAGGGGCTGTGTAGCAAATGTAGTGCATGAGAAGCTAGGGTATATTCCTTTCCTTAAATGACGCTACTTCATGACATTATTAAAATGCTATATATTATTAAACTTTTTATCTTGTCAGAACATGATGTTGTTTTGGGGATGCGGTTTTTGGCGTTAACAAAATTCCATAGTCGAAAAAGTAAAATTTTACTATCTGCACGTGCATCTCAAAAAATTAGCTTTTAATACCGTGTTACCATTGCATTTACAAAAGCTTTGATTAAAAATATAAGTTAATGACCTCAGAAAATAAAAACCTAAATGTCATTTTGAGCACGTGATTATATGAAATGAAATAAACAGGATATGTGATTTTTTTTTTCAAACAATAAATGCGAGAAAGTTTTTTACATCGTTTTCAATACTAAAGTGACTCATTCAATGAAACAATAAAAATATAATTTAACTCGCACACCTAGTGCTTGGCTGTTCCGAAAATTATGTTCTGACATGATACATTGAAATAGGCATAGCAGATTTTATTTTAATCTTTTTTATTCTGTTGTTGTTGTTATTTATGGTACTTGCCTATGGACAAGCATCCGCTGATATAGCAGCAGATTTAAGTCGAAAGGAGCGTCTCTTGTTTTTGCAGTGGCGCCAATTAGGTTCTAGAGTACGACTTAGCTACACACTTACCACATTTGCTTGCACAGCCCCTTTTTACAGGGGGAAACAGTCGCACATCTCACAGAATAGCAAACAGAAAAACAACCATGCCCAAACCGGGACTCCCAGAACAGGAGGAAGACGTGCTACCTCTGTGCCAGAAAGCCGGCTTATTTATCCTTCTACAATCGTTGTTTCTAAACTATGGTAAGATAAGCCGGTAGAAAAGAAAAATCGCCAATACATTTAGACCTGCGCCAAAAAACGCGCCAAGATATACGCCAAATTCGATACAAATCTAGTACTACAGTATTTTGGGGCATTTTTTTTAAAGTTTGAGAGCAGATATAAATTATTTGTTGACTTATTTTACCATAAACATTATTTGATACATTTCTGTTAACTGGGTACAAACCAAAAGTCAACAAATAATTTATATCTGCTGTCAAACTTTAAAAAAAAAATGCCAAAAAATATTGTAATACTAGATTTGTACTGAAATTGACGTGTGTCTTGGCGAATTTCTTGGCGTAGATATAAATAATTTGGCGATCTTTCACTTCTACCGGCTAACCGAAAAATATTCATTATTTATACAGACAGAAATATACTTAGATTTACATAACAGTCTTTCACGTCATTTTATTCAAAACATCTCGTCATTATCTTGAAACTCGGCTAACAGGGCCGAAGATTTATGGAGCGTTTGAGAAGATTTATTGTGAGCAAGATGCATAGAAATGAGTTCATTCTAAGTTATAATATAAAATTCTTTAGATCGACAAAGCTTCGAGCAACGGAACTTAGTCGAAATAATCGTAGTTTTATGATCTAACCGTAACTCTTTATGAATATTAATAATATTATCATTGGGCTTGCGATCGCTCATTCAATAAAACTGAATTGAGAGCTATTCATTTCATCATCCGTTATTTGTAAGGTCGAACGGCGCCTCGAAAGACTTGTTATATATAAATAATAAATTATGCCAAAAAAGGATCGTTCAGAAGTATTCAGTCCTAATAAAATGGTTTAGAACGCGATAAAATTTTCATTTGTTGTATAACCACAAACTGGAGAAACGCGTGATGGAATATTGAGTTATACTTCAGAATATTGTACATCAATCTTTTAAGAAAAAACTGATGTATGATTTGTGTATCAATAAAATTTAAGCAGTCTTCGATGTCAAAATTTGAAAAATAACTTCAGGAATGCATTAATATATCTTGTTTTGAGAAATTTTTTCGTTTAAAAAAGATATTTTTTGTATAAAGGAGTTATATTCCGTTTTTATAGATGAGCTGTTCAAACTTCAACTCATAAAAGACAGAAAGACATATTTTTGGAACTATGTCTGTCTGTCTGTGAACACTCAATTTCTGTCTGTCTATCAATATAATAATTTAAAAAACGCATTGAGCCAGATGTATAATATTTTCTCTTAAGTATTGACTCAATTCGAATTTTGTATATTTCCATCAAATTTTGAGTGTCATCCATCAAGAAGTCCGTATGTCCGTCCGTATAGAAGTGAAGACAATATCTTCATAATTTGCTGAGCTAAATAAAATTCAGGACTTGGATTTAGCGTCTAAAATATTTATTCTTATCGAACTTTGAACCATTACGCTTAGGGGATTAGCCGTAGAATGTTGCATTAGGGGATTAGCCGTAGAA